>KZ062382.1:123863-160221 GCA_002091835.1 Anopheles maculatus
GCTGCTGCTGCTGCTGCATCTGCTGCCAAAGCCACGGCCGATTGACGCATGCATATTATGAGGCCAACCACCGTAAACAGTCGCTCCATAAGCTTCTTTCCGCGGGCTTCAAGTATGCACACTTTGCCAGCTTTAACTTTTAACCAGCCGTCGTCGTTTCCACCGGTCCGCGCACGGTGAGTGCAGGTCAAAACGGCATCACGTCGGAGCTTAGCAGATTCGGGATGTTTTATTTTCTGCCGCGACTTCTGGCGCTGCTCGCCCCGGTACCGAATGCGACCTAGACAACCGCACGCCGGGCACGTCCATAGGGATCCAGCTGATGTCTCGGGCTGCAGCAGCAACGGGAAGCTGGCTAGTCCTAGGAAAGCGTACGGTCTGACAAAATGGTGCTCCAACACTCTTCAACGATTGCTGGCTTGTCATTTCGTAGAACGGAAAATCCGCGCAAAAACCCAAATCAAAAACCGAACACGGGCAGCGAACACACGGCGAACGAGGCTGGGACCATCATCCATATCTAATTACTGAAATCACGTACACAACGTATGGAGCAAAATAACATAAACTTTTATTTATACGAGTATTATGCATTTCAGCAGCTCACGTTTTTATCTGCTGACACTCGTGGTCCGACAGTGCCTTCGCTGTACGGAAGCCCCCAGTTTGTCCGTGTCTTGCTGGCTTACGGTGTTTTCCTGTTGTTGCTGTTTGTTGTTTTTTGTGCCACCAACAGCACAAGGTTCTGCCACACTCCACTTACCTTCTACCGAGCTTCGGAAGCCCAACATCGTCGTAGGTTCCAATACGGTTCTTACGGTGGATACTCCGGGGTACTGGATGAAATCTGGCAGTTTGATCTGATTTACTTAATTGAGACGTGGTTCAACCGTTGCACGCTGCTTATCGGCTTCTTATCCCCCGGGGGGGGAATTATTGAATCCGTTGCTCCGATACACACACACACCGAGGGCGCAGTGCACATCGAGTCTCTGGGTGAGCTCGCGCGGTCGTCGATGAGATGCGTCAATAAAAGATAAAGCTAATCTGTGGCTGCAAAGTACTTGGATATTGCTGTTGTAGTTTCCTGCTTGCTTGTAGACTTTAAGTGTTTCCGGACGATAGGCGACGAACCGCTAATCCACATACTCGATGTGGCGTTTTCAATGTTACAGCCTTGAAAAAAGTAAGGTATGATGCTATGAATATGAATACTCTGAGAGTTTAATTCAGTGTTAAGTAATTGTTAGTGATAAAAGAAGGTATAAAGTGAAACAAAACAATATTTTGTTAATAAGAATTAAGATATAAAATCAAGTTTGAATTACTGAGGTTCGAATGATTAGAGCAGAAGAAAGAATTGAAAGTAAAAAGAGCTTCAGAATAAGAAATTTCAAATCATAATAAATAAAAAAATGTAAAATGCGCAAAAAGTTAATCAAAAGAAGAAGCATTAAGAGTACTACAATTAATATAATTCAGTAACATACATAAAGCATAGTAACCTCTCAACTTGAATTTCATTTAGTGTTTCTAAGGTGAAATTTTATTATGTAGTATTGTTGTATTAGATCATAATTTTTTATCAAATTGTTCAAATACGTTCATTCTTATGTTATTTTAAATCATTTTTTTATTACGTATATTGTTTATAATGCTACAACTTTTTTAATATTCTTAACTTTTCTTTTATCATCTTTGGCTGAACCCAATGATGTAAGGCTGCATATGACAAACCTCTAAGTACATACGAAGTTCGTCTAAGATAGTATTTAATATATTTTATTATTTATTTTGTTTCAGCACTAAAATTATTGAAGTTTGAAATATTAGTAGATAAAACTTAAAAAAGAAGATTAAAAGTGGAAAAATAAAATAAAAGACATTTGGGCCAAAGAAAAAGTATTAAGGATTTCAATAGTTTAAAGAATTTTAAAGGTTTTAAGCATTAAAATCAAATTTATTAAATAAAGTTAACATCGAAGATTAAATTTAATATATTCTGTTACTTCTATTTCTTTTGTTATATCATAATATTTTATATATTTTGTTCAAATATTCTTATTCACTTCAATATTCTTAACTTTTCTTACTTCCTTTTTGACTAGGTCCAATGCTCTAGGGTTACTCGAATCGGATTATGGTTTTATATGCGTTCTCATCGTGCCCACTCCATCTTAACCTGCTCGCGCGTTTGATTCAACATCCGTCGTACCCTTACCCATCCTCACTGCCAACCCACACCCACTGGCCGTGTCCTATCAGTGACGACGTCGTTAACCTCACGTTCGAGACTTCTGCAAATCGAGGCCCGAGCAATGGAAGAACACCGCTAAACCGAGCGCCTGACCGAGTCCCTGCTGTTTGGGCGCATGGGCAAGAAAAGCGGGTGCAAGAAAACTGCAATCGGAAGGGTTTTCGGTCCAGCCGATCGTTGGTGGCGAACGAGAGGAAACGAGAAGCCGGCAGCAAACGGTGTGTGGAGCTGAAAGATGAAGGTTGTATCGTGCTAAACCCGGTTTTTCCAGTTTTTAGGTTTTCGTTCCGTATGTTGACTGCGTTTTGCTACGCAGCAAAGCTTACTGGCTTGTTGCTGCTCACGTCCACGGCTACATGTGGCCACAGATGCACTCCTGTTGTTTTTTTTCTTCTCCTTCCTGGGGCCTGTTTTCCACTCCCTCTCAATTCCGTTCCTTCGACTCCACCCACTGTGCCGAGCGCTGATGCACTCTGGCCTTTTGATGCGATCGCGGTTCGCGGTTACGATCGTCTTCCATACACCAGCGCTCCAGCGTTCCAGTTTGTTTGTCCCATTCGTCACGCCAGTTCCTTTCGCGGAACGGTGTTATTCGTTTTTTTTTCGTTTCAGTGGGCCTCAGGGTAGCCAGTCGGCCGCGTACAGCATCAGCTGTTTTGGTAGATATTCGTACCAGCTTACACCGGTGTTGCTCCTAACCAAGGTTATTGCTTTATGGTACATGTTTCTTCCGTTTCTTTTGATCCCTCTTCAGCGGAAAAAAATGCTCCCGAACCTAAGCTGATCCTGAAACGAACGGCACAGAAAGCAGCCCCCAAAAACGCTTGCACTAGAGTTAATTACGGGTTTAGTGCTGAAATTGCATAGGATCCACGGGTTTTTTTTTGTGGTGAGTTCATTCACCGCAGAATCCAACACCAAAAAAAGGGAACTCATTCTTCTCCAACAGCGAAGGATGGTTTGACTGTTTGAGACTGCAGAAAACCCCTAATCACTGCCCAATCAGCACTGTGTAGCTACGGGGCATTGATTGACTCCTTCCCAAACGCCGGGTTCTCGGGGACTCTGGGTAAAAGTCTTTATTGCAAACAATTTGACAGTCTGGACGACTGTCCCGTCGCTCGATCTTTATACCCTCCTCTCCGTAATGATGCCATCATCAACTAGTGTGAACCAATGCAACCGGAAACACAACAAGAAGCAAAAACTAAAACACTTCTTTACAGCAAAACTCTGGGTTGGTGTCTCTGGGTATGGTGAAGCCACATTTTTTGTGTAATTCGTTTCCATTTTTTTCCGCCGTGGACTTAGACTCATCAACAGCTCTTTGTCGGTGGCTGACATCCGTTTCGGGACATTTTCTGCACCCTGCATTCGGTTGGCAATTCTCACTGCCAAATGGGTTTCCCCTGGCGCGTTCAAAAGAGGAAGCTTCTTTCGTTTTTATTTTGCAATTTTTATTTTCTTTACGTGTACTTGTGCTCTGCCCTGCCCGGACACTAAACAATGGACAGTTTTGGAGTTTCTTGACCAACTCGCCCGCCGAGTTTCACCCCTTTTGTCACCCCTGAACGTACAGGACGCACAAGAAACACTTAAGCACGGTGGACTGTGCATGGAAAATGGTGTTATTTAACATTGTTGATATCACCTTCGGCGCACACTACCCATGCTTGTGCTGCTGTTTTGCCCTCCTTCTCGGTGCATCGGGTGATAAGGACTTGGATCGTTGGATGGGCGAAAACAGACAAAACAAATACACTAAACGAAACACTTCTTTCAGCACCGAAAGCCAATGAAAGTAGTGGGAAAAGTTGAAAACATCGACAGCCCGCTGGTTGGGCTCGGTGTCCCTCCGGTGTTCCGAGGGTGACCATAAGCTACGAAGCAAAGTCAATTGCACCCAAGTGGAAACCCGGTAGTGGTGATTGCTTTGGTCGGGATTCGTCGAATGTTCGGTTCCCTGGACACTTTGTGTGTGTGTGTGTGTGTGTGTGTTTCTCTACGCAGCTTCTTCCTGTTTGTTAGTAGCAATTACTGTATTTCCCGAACCAATGTCGCAAGGGCTACGAATGAAACCGACTGCGATCCACAAACTAAACTTCACACAAGCTACTTAGTGTCGAGTGCTGCAACATAGGAAACCGGTTTTTTGTTCTAGCTAAATGTGAAACCAGAAGTGGATAGGATTGCCATCCCCCGAAACCACCCTGGGCCACACACTTGGTTGAGCAGTTTGTCCACCGACCGTAAACCGAAACCGAACTTGAAAACTCGAAACCGTTCAATGTGTGCGCGCTAGAAACGATGATCGGAAGCAGTACGGAGGAAGCGTAACAAAAACTTCCACCTTTTCTACTTAATGACAATCGCTTTGGGAATTTAATTCGCCCGAAATGAATTGCGGAACGTAATTGCAGTGCCGCGCGTGAGAGAGTTAGAGCGCAGTTGCAGTTGCAGGAGGTAAAGTTAAGGAAACCAATCGAAGAAACTGTCGTCAGCGTACTTACTGCACTGCCTTAATGGGACTTAATTCGTGACAGTGAAAAGTGATCGTCACTGCTTGAACACGAACGCCCAAATGAGAGTAGTTTGCGTTGGCGATCGCTGGAGTTTCGTGGTAATGGTTGGCTGGTCGGGAAAGTTTTGTTACTTTTACTAAAGTCCCGACTGGATTGCTCGTGAAAGAAGGGGAGATAATGTAGTTGAGAAAAGATTATAAAGTTAAGTTTTTTTTTCTCCGCAGTCTATTGTCGCATTGGATTGGATCGGTGTCTTGATAGCTCTTTTAAACACTGATAAACATTTACATGACAATGTTGTTTTAACGTTGTGATTTTTTTCAGCTATTATAAGCAAAAGTATTGCCAATCCATTAAATTTTATTCTTGTCTACTAAAGCAACAATTGAAACACAAATTACTTTGTTTCTTTATTTTTCAATTGTAATCGAATCACCAAGTGATATAACTACCTTAATGACACAAACCCCATTAAGGACACACAAATTACAAATCTTAGCTCTCAAGACAAACCTAGCCTAGCAGACATAGGATCTAAACTAATTGTATCCTACTTGTTCAACCAGAAGTTTGAGCGTTAATTCTATTGAATAGTGTCAGGGCGTCATGAGGTGTCCAAATAATCCTTTAAATGATGCTAATTAGCCGGCTGATGCAATCCTTAAAAGAAATCTACGTACAACTGTGTTGTAGAAGAAAGATATATAAAATCTATACAATTTTCAATTATTTGCTAGAAATTTAAGAAGAATTATAAAGGCTATATTAAAAAATAAACTGTATTATATTTACCGAAAATTTTCAAAACATAGAATGTCTTAACAATTGATTTCTTATATTTGTATACATTTGAGAGAATCAACTCAGCCTGAAGATATCAAAAATGGAATGAATACATGCGAAATCAAAAATTCTGAAAAACAAAAACTGATAAATATCGTTTGATGATAGTAAAAAATGCATTGACAGGTGCAAAAACTTTTAATAAAACTATTTAAAATTTTCAAGATAAACTTGTAATTAAGAATGATTTTTGAAGGAATTAGCATAAGTTGCGAAAAATGCATTCCTTACTTTCTTACAGATATGTTAAATGAAATGTAAATTCCAAATGAAAGGAACTTATTATGTGTCAAAAACGATTGTATAAATTAAGGGCGCATGGGATACATCAACCTTATGTGTAACTTTTTCTTCTTTGGCACTACAATCTCGCAAGATCTTGGCATGCTATTGTTAGCTTTCTGAGTCCTGCGTACAGGGAGGCGGTTCGGACGGGTTTCAATACTTGGTCCTGCCGTAAAAGGACCGGCGCCATTATCGCTTCGGCCAGAGGACTGCCCAAACTGTGTGCATCAACATCGTCTTAAGTTCTTAAAATTCGAGAATTCTTGACCTATAATTTCTAGATCCTAACTTTAAGATTTTAGCTGGATCTTAGGTTTGCTGGAATTTTTAAAAAACTAGATTCTTAACGCTTGTTTGATGAAAATAAATATGTAATTATATGGCATTCAAAAGTCAAACTCAATAGCACTTGATTATTCAGCCGTTTTACTTTTATCGCAAACGATTTTTAAGTAGATTAAACACAAACAATATTGTTTGAATAATAGTTTATGCATTGTTAATAATGGATTGTACAGCCACTGAATGAATGTATTGAATTAAGATTTTAATAAACAATTACCTTCCTGATTCACCCACCATATTTGATCTCTTTAAATCGTTCCAACTTTAAGTAATTTTATCTATTCCAACGCCCGTTTCCTGCTACCTTTTACCCAGTTACAGGACCCACATACACAATGACCTGGTGATTTATATCCTTAGCTCAGCTTCAGCACTGTGTAATGAAATCTTGAAAAGGTTTCGCCACGGGAACTTTCCCCACCACAGTACAACTCGTCAGCTTTAGTTTGTTAGTACCCCTTCAAACACATTGAGCGCCGAGCGTGTCGAAATGTCTAACATCAACACTTACACAGGCTTGTCATATAAAATGATCACGGTGTATCGGCCCGCCCGTGCCCAACATTACGTTGATAAGGGTAAAGGTGAACCTCACCCCTTCCTAAACCGTGCGCTGCAGTCCAGGCACGTTCCCAACTATCGATCTGAAGCGGGCCAATCCCCACGGGGTTAGCCCCGGTGCCGAGCCCTTTTCTAGCGAACCGGTAAAGTTTAACGCAAAATGATAAATCTTCCACCAACGATGGCAATCGAATGGTATCGATGTCGACGTGGTCACGGTACTCCCTCGGAACGGCGCGAGGAAATGGTGGCTGGTGGCTTTTCAGTTGCGAAAGTTTTCTTCCACCAATCCAGTGCTGCGAGTGGTGGTGGTTGCCCCATTGCCAACCACTTTCATCATTTCCGAGTTCTGTCCTGTTGCCAAAATGTAAGCAATAGACCAACTTTCAAACCATAGGCGTTACTTGGCCTGAGAGGCATAATCACTTGCTCGTTTTGCCGGTGTAAATATTTACTTCGAGTTGGCGCCAACCATAGACGCCGAGGCAAGACAGTCCGATGTGACTGGATGGGTTACTTTCAGCAGATAAGTTATCGTACTTAAGTATCCTCACCGCGCGGGCCGGGGATTGGCTTTTGACCGTGGTCGAAGTGGAGGAAAAAGTTTTGCTTGCATTAATTAATTAAGAACAAAATCATTTCAACAACTAGCCAACCAGCCAGCCCGTTCCCGGACGCTATTGCTTTCTGGTTGCCGGAAATGTCTTGGACCACTACGGGGAACCGTTTGCGTTTCCCGGTGAACGAAATTTGAAGCCCAGCTAAAATTGAATTTCCGTGTGAACGACTAATGGCCGGCGGGTGCGTCCCACGGGACACTTGTCGCTTTCGGCGCAATTCGACATTGATTGAATGATGAGTGAATGCTTTCGGATGCTTGTCAGAAGCTATCGCTGTCCAGAACTGTTTTGTAATGCGGGACTGGGAAAAGCTGGGTTTTCGTGGTAGGTAGCTGACTTTTCAGCGAACGGGAAAATGGAACAAAGTTTACCGGTTACATCGGTGGATTAAAAAGTTTACTCCAACGGGAGACACGGGTACAATTTGGAAGGTATGCTGGTTGTTTAAAGTAAATGCTGAGACTTGCTAGATTTACGATAGGTAGGAGAAGCTTTAATGATTCAACGTAGAACAAGGCAGTTAATGAAAGATTTACACTTTATGTAATTTGTTTTCTATTAAAAAATGCTGCTAAGGTATAAGAGAAACTTTTATGTAAAGAATGAATGGCTCATATTCTCCTGAGTATCACAAACATTCCTCGAATTCTTAGTTAAGGTAGCCCAATGACTAAAATATCAGACAATTATATGTATTTATAAATTTTTCCAATGAGTTTTTGACAAATAATTTGGGAAAACCCTCTTTAAGTTTTTTTTTTGAGAAGTTTCCAGAAATTGTTGAAATTTGTTGATAAGATTCAGTCTTCTCTGGATCAATCTTTGAATACTAACAATAGATCAGTAAGGTTAAGCTGGTTAAAATGCTCTTTTTTACAGTATAAACCTTGTTATCTGTTTAACAAAATCTGTGTAATATTGTTGGAAGTGATTAGTTGAGCAGGAGTTTGTCTCAGCTTACTCAGCTTAGAAAACAATCGAGTCAAAGCGGTGATTTTCAGATATTTAAAATTTTCATATGGAACTTAGGACCCTCCCAAAAAGCCAACTAGAATACTAGCTTTGAAAATTTCTTGAGAACCTATAATAGTTAATAAGCTATCGCGATACGGCCAGGCTGCTCTACATGAATAAAAAAATGTTAATAAAAACGTTAGCAGTAGGTTTGCACTCTGCTTAATCTGGAGTAAGGTATGTTTGGCACTATGTTATCATGTCAAAAATATATCTAAAACTATTTTGGCTTATAGAACAATAAAGGTCTTTGACGGCTTTAATCTGTATGCCTTTAGCTCCTTGGACGAGGACTTGCTATATTTCTAATTCTTACCTTAATGATTATCTCAGTTTTGAATCAAAACAAGGATACAAAGTAAAAATGTTCGGAATGTATTGACTATATATCATACATTATAGTATATCGTTAACAATCTGAATGACTATTTATTTATATATCCTTACATGCCATATGTTCTTCCACTACATTAATGTAAGAAAAAAACAAATAGTATAATAAAAAACAAAAAGAAACATATGCGATGCGAGGGTTTATTTTTTTCTCAAACAGTTGATTGAAACGTTAAAAACGTGAATTGCTTGCATGATGGTTCAGCCCTTCGCACACATGCTGACCGTTGTTACCCACTAAAACAGCCACTTCAGAATCCAAATTTCTGCACAATCAACAAGCGACAACGAGCGTGACAGCAGTCGAAGCAGCACCACCACCATCATCATCATCAACATCACCGTCGTGAACAGCACACCAACAACATCCAACTCATCGTCCGTTGGAAGAAGCTGGCTAAAGAGCTAAACACTTGATTACGTCTAATCCTCGCTCCCAACGGGCAGAGGATGGGCCTCCGAAGAGTTTCCCGGCCGAAGGTTAATTTCATTTCCGGCGGATCAGATTCGCCCGGTTCCCGGGGCCAAAAGTGCCCATCGGTAAGGATTCTTCCGGCATTAGTTTTGCGAAGGGGTAGAATGAGATTTTTGCGTCGTGCTGTGTCTTTTTTTTCTTGCTGCTTCTGTTAGGATCGCTCGGGTAGGTGTGGATGGTGTGTAAGTGTGCGAAGTGTGCGGTGCTGATCCCGATGTAATCTGTCTCCCTTCGCTAAAGCCTCCTTAACAGGGTGGGTGCGTATGTGCGATGTTCCGGAGAAAGAATGAGAGCGAGAAAAAAAAAACCGAAACTAGAGGATTACCGAGTTCAGTTCCAGGATTGTGCACGCTTCGGTTTTTTTTTTCGTTGTTGCTGCCTCTATCTTATCAAATCAGGAAACAGGAGGCTGAAGCAAGTGAGCTCACACAGCCATGGCATGAAAATGCCTTGACATCCTTTCTGATCGTTTCGCAGCGAGTTCGGCGAGAGTAGACACAGGCCCAAGACGAGGTGCGTTCGGAGCATGGTGGAGAATAAACGAGTGCGGCCCTCTGATCGATACAATATTCCGCACGGCAATAGGATACGTAATGCGATACACATCCGACGATCATCGGCTTTCGCTGGGGCTTCACTTAACTATTTTTTTTTTTTGGTTCATACGACCCACTCCCTCAAGGGATAGGATTCTCGGTTCCACGAGAACCACCGACAAGCCCGGGCCCAGCTGGTTATTGGAAAATTATGCCAAACGGTTATGACAATGCAGAAGATCCGGAAATGACATAATAACTGAGGCAAAAAGTGTTCATGGTGCCAGAGCGCACCGGGCGGATAGGTTCGGGAAATCGCTACCCTTATGGCGGAAGCTCAGTTTGCTTAGGTTTGCAAGTATCCTTTTTTTTTGTTGGCCGTCGAGAATAAGCCCGGTTTGGGGATCGGATCGTTCGATTGGATCCTGGCTAACTGGTTCCCAACTCCCGTTCGATGCCCAATCCGGCCCAATGAGGATGACTGTGTTTTTATACACGCACATCGACCGTACTGCGAATCGAACGTGGGGTTGAGTTTAACGTTTGCTGATTCAATCATCATTTTATGGCACAGGTTTTGGACATACTCGGCTCGGGCGTCGGTAGAATACTGTCCTTTGCAATGGTAGGAAAAAAAAAGTGCCAGGCAATCAGTTCGAGTGGTTCTCGAGGCTTTACTTCCTTCGGTGGGTTTCGGTGATAGTAAGTAAAATGTCACACACTGCATGCATCAGCGTTATGGAGCGTTGCACGGTGCACTTGTCACAATTTGGCTCGGGGAGTCGTAATGGACGGGCAGGATGATGAAATGGATAACAATTTATTAACCATTTTTCACGTAGGGTAAAAGTGTGAGAGATTGAACAATTTCTGTTCAATTCGTCATGTTGGGTAGCTGAAGTTGATGTGTTATTTTTACTTAGAAGCAAATAATTTAGATTTCTTTACTGTACGACTAAAAATAGAGAAACAAGAATACATTTTGAATAAGTCTGTAGTCATATAATTTGAGAACATTTTAAGAACAAAGAGCAAAGTATAAAATGATTTAACAAATGAATTAGTTTGTCGTTAATCATAACTGATTGGTTGACTATGTAATCCAGGCGTAGCAAGTCTGGTCCTGCATACGATACGACAATGTGTCTTAGCAAGGATATAACTACCAAGACTAGCAATAGACCGTTAACTTGATGACTGGTGGTGGAAACATCGATGATGATAATTTGTTTGTCTTATACTCTAAGTAAATCAAGATCTTGGCATTCGACATCATTGGTTTGAGGCTCTCCTATGCAGCTGAAGTTTAGCAAATTATCGAGCAGGCGGACCTTCCTACATACTTGGATTTACGTGGGGGTGCTGTACAGACCTCGTACCTTCAAAGTCGTCCACGAATTGACCTGTCTAGGGTCAAAAGTCAGCTCCGATGACAACATGGACGTTGAGTTACGTGCAAGGGTGATGTCCAAAATAGACGATTCTGAAGATGTGTAGCAAAGATTGGCCTCTTATGTGTGTGGAGTCACTACAATTACGATTGTTGTTCTAATAAAACTCGGCAAACTCCGGTGGGTTGTTCATTTCAAGAGAAGGGAACGGGACATAGAGGATACCGGACAGAAGAAGCGTGGAATGCCCAAATTCAGATGAACTGATGGCATTGATGCGTTCGCCAGACCGGCAAGGATATTGGATTGGCAGATGACTAAGTAAGTCCGAAAGGAATTGTTAGACAAAGTATTCAATAAGATAATTGTGTAAAATGTTTGGCATGTTTTATTAAACGTTTGGAATGATTATTCTAATAAACATAGAGTATCTTTATTTATAGAGCGTTGGTGTAAATCCACTTTATAAACTTTTGCAAGCAAACAGTGTTCATCGGAGTAATTCTTTACAGTTTTAATAAAGGGCTTGCAGTAATTTAGGTATCAATTACAAAAACTAAATAATTTTTACTGTTTAGATGATTTCATTGCAAAGTATTTTGTGATAAAACTTGCTTTCTACGTTGTGCCTTAACTGGCTTACAGCTCTAGAGGTCCAGCGTACATATTTGCTCAAGAATTTTCATGAATTCTAAATAATTTGTTTGTCTGCGAATGCATTATGTTTCTATAACTGCATAAATTTAAGTGTTAATATATTAGTTTTAGTGTCTGTTTTTGTTACAAAAAAACTTAATACAAAATGTATCAAATCAACAAAGAATCATTTATACAACGATGTTATGTACTGTATCAAGTGTATAATTCAACCTGCCTTGCAATTATGCTTTATTGTTGGAGCATTATTTTGAATGCCACAAACATGCTCAGTGTATGCAAAAATTCTCGCCCAGTCAACACATTGTTTCTTATTTCCCACGATAGCCGACGCACGCACACACTCACACTTCCTAGTAATTCTAGGCTACCCGTCAGTCCGCTGACGTACAACATCATAGGCCTTCCGATCCACAAACACACATCACCACCGGTGTAATGTTAGCAACCGGGAAAAGGATGTGAACCGTTCGTTCGCCCTACTTCCATCATTCGATTTTATTGCAATGTGTGCCTAGAGAGCCTTTCGTCTTGGCTAATCTGCTCCGGCCATTATCTGCGAGGCATGTAACTGTGTGTTTATTTATTTGCTACGCCTGTTGGCCATTAAAGGGCGCATCCTTTTTTTTTCGGGGTTCCCTACCAATCGTCCCCGGCAAATCCTCCCGGCACAATTGCCATGGAGAGATGAAAATAAGATGAGATGCTTAGAGAAGCACACCAAAACGCATCAAACAAACCTCAATCAATGTAAGCAATGTACAGCCGGTAATGCACAAGGGAACGCAAGTGATGGTAGGCAGCAGTAGTAGCTGTTTAGTGGAGCGATCCTGCTTTGGATAAATGGCCGGGTGCGCCGCGCGTTTGAGGTAAAGATACTGACGAGCCTATAAAGGAAATTGTTTCTCGATATAATAAACACATCGTTCAATTTGAAAACTGTTACCCAACACCCGACTTGGACAGCGACCGTAAGGACGACCTGCGGTACGAGCCTGCTTCCCATTTGCTTGCGTGCGGGAGTATTATAAATCCGCTTTCACATGCCAATCGACGTGAAGAGAAACGACGGTTTTCGGTGCTCGTTTTCGGGAAAATGGGTTCGGTGGCGATTTTGTTTTTCTCGTACACACACTGACACGGCAAGCATTTGCGGAGCAAGAAAGCGGAGGTTTTATATTTATTCAATTTCTGGTCCTTTCTGGTCGACCAAAGCACATCCTCTTTCTACAGCTTTTTTTCCTAGCTGCTTCCTCATGATCATCTCTCCATCATCACCAGCAAGTACAGTATCGGCATCGAACGGGGTACCAAAGGCTCGAGATGCCCTACATCTTTACTGAGATTGGCATTTATGGGCACTCCTGCATTTATCTTTTCCCCGGCACGGTACGTCCGTTAGACCCCTGCGTGTGGCTTGCACCTCTTATGTGTGTGGAGTCACTACAATTACGATTGTTGTTCTAATAAAACTCGGCAAACTCCGGTGGGTTGTTCATTTCAAGAGAAGGGAACGGGACACAGAGGATACCGGACAGAAGAAGCGTGGAATGCCCAAATTCAGATGAACTGATGGCATTGATGCGTTCGCCAGACCGGCAAGGATATTGGATTGGCAGATGACTAAGTAAGTCCGAAAGGAATTGTTAGACAAAGTATTCAATAAGATAATTGTGTAAAATGTTTGGCATGTTTTATTAAACGTTTGGAATGATTATTCTAATAAACATAGAGTATCTTTATTTATAGAGCGTTGGTGTAAATCCACTTTATAAACTTTTGCAAGCAAACAGTGTTCATCGGAGTAATTCTTTACAGTTTTAATAAAGGGCTTGCAGTAATTTAGGTATCAATTACAAAAACTAAATAATTTTTACTGTTTAGATGATTTCATTGCAAAGTATTTTGTGATAAAACTTGCTTTCTACGTTGTGCCTTAACTGGCTTACAGCTCTAGAGGTCCAGCGTACATATTTGCTCAAGAATTTTCATGAATTCTAAATAATTTGTTTGTCTGCGAATGCATTATGTTTCTATAACTGCATAAATTTAAGTGTTAATATATAATTTTAATGGCTTGTTTTTGTTACAAAAAAACTTAATACAAAATGTATCAAATCAACAAAGAATCATTTATACAACGATGTTATGTACTGTATCAAGTGTATAATTCAACCTGCCTTGCAATTATGCTTTATTGTTGGAGCATTATTTTGAATGCCACAAACATGCTCAGTGTATGCAAAAATTCTCGCCCAGTCAACACATTGTTTCTTATTTCCCACGATAGCCGACGCACGCACACACTCACACTTCCTAGTAATTCTAGGCTACCCGTCAGTCCGCTGACGTACAACATCATAGGCCTTCCGATCCACAAACACACATCACCACCGGTGTAATGTTAGCAACCGGGAAAAGGATGTGAACCGTTCGTTCGCCCTACTTCCATCATTCGATTTTATTGCAATGTGTGCCTAGAGAGCCTTTCGTCTTGGCTAATCTGCTCCGGCCATTATCTGCGAGGCATGTAACTGTGTGTTTATTTATTTGCTACGCCTGTTGGCCATTAAAGGGCGCATCCTTTTTTTTTCGGGGTTCCCTACCAATCGTCCCCGGCAAATCCTCCCGGCACAATTGCCATGGAGAGATGAAAATAAGATGAGATGCTTAGAGAAGCACACCAAAACGCATCAAACAAACCTCAATCAATGTAAGCAATGTACAGCCGGTAATGCACAAGGGAACGCAAGTGATGGTAGGCAGCAGTAGTAGCTGTTTAGTGGAGCGATCCTGCTTTGGATAAATGGCCGTGTGCGCCGCTCGTTTGAGGTGAAGATACTGACGAGCCTATAAAGGAAATTGTTTCTCGATATAATAAACACATCGTTCAATTTGAAAACTGTTACCCAACACCCGACTTGGACAGCGACCGTAAGGACGACCTGCGGTACGAGCCTGCTTCCCATTTGCTTGCGTGCGGGAGTATTATAAATCCGCTTTCACATGCCAATCGACGTGAAGAGAAACGACGGTTTTCGGTGCTCGTTTTCGGGAAAATGGGTTCGGTGGCGATTTTGTTTTTCTCGTACACACACTGACACGGCAAGCATTTGCGGAGCAAGAAAGCGGAGGTTTTATATTTATTCAATTTCTGGTCCTTTCTGGTCGACCAAAGCACATCCTCTTTCTACAGCTTTTTTTCCTAGCTGCTTCCTCATGATCATCTCTCCATCATCACCAGCAAGTACAGTATCGGCATCGAACGGGGTACCAAAGGCTCGAGATGCCCTACATCTTTACTGAGATTGGCATTTATGGGCACTCCTGCATTTATCTTTTCCCCGGCACGGTACGTCCGTTAGACCCCTGCGTGTGGCTTGCACGCGAATCCCCTTTTTCCGAATGCTTAGTGCCGGGCCATTGGGTGAAAATCCTCCCGGTGGAATTATTATTATTTTATTCACACTTTCCCGCACCGGGCACGCATATTCAATTCGATGAAGGATAATAATTTAGCCCCGGCACTATCGTCTCACGCCCGACCAAAAAAAAGGATTCGCAATTCTAGCCGAAGCCTGCCAATGGAGGACTATGGAGACTGCGTGTGGGAAGTAGGGTGAGCAAAAACAGGGACACCGGGCATCCTCAACGCATGCGGTTGCGTCTACGGGATTCGGAAATGGAAATCAGAGTGTGAGAATATTATGCGGTTTTGAACCTTTTGCCGAAAACGGGCCCAGGTTAGTGTGGGCCCCGATAGCTGAAGACCACAATCCGGGATCGGGTCTTGTACCCGGTGGGTTGCCTTTGGTTTTCACTTCAATCAATTTCCACTTGCCCACACCACTAGCGTCGTACCTACCGGGGCACTTTCGATTCAGAGATTGTGCAATAAAAATTCCAATACCTAGGTGGAGAATTTATTAACTCGATTATCGAGAGGGCTCCTGTAAATTATGACCATAAGGGTTCTCAGGTTTGCCGTGGCCTTCCCGACATCCTTTTGCAACCCCCTGAAATCTAAAAGTATTTGGTGCACGGCCACGGCACGGCCGGTGCGTGGAAAAGTGCGTGCAGGGGTTTGGTGGGGCGAGAAAAATGGAATTGGAATTGCCTTGCCTAGGAATGGACCGAAATTTTGCACAACCAGCAATTTCCCATCCCGTCAGGGGGTCTAGTGTATGCCGGAGGGAGGCTTGAAGCTCTTAACCTAGTGAAAGCGTAACCCACTAAAGGGAACGCGTTAAATGCAGCACAGCTTCCGCTGTATTATGCTCGTTTTATGAGCGACCACACTGGTGGAGGAAAAGGTGAAGGAATATTTAGGTGTATATTATGAGGTTTTGAGGACGCTGGGCGTAGGAAAAATGCATCGTAGCAAAAATTTTCCGCCCGGTGCGAGGGAAAGTTATTTAGAATGGGCTCGAATGTGAAATTTATGGGAAATTTGAATAAATCAATAAATTTGTTTGGTTGGCTTAGTAAAAATGTTTCGAGATGGAGTTTTTCCTACCAAAGTGGTTAATATGTTATTAAACGAAATGAGCCAAAGTGTTTAGTAATATTGCTTTTGTTTAAATAATGTAAAATAAGTTCCAGAAAAAAATGGTTTTTCCATTTTGCCAGGAATCTGGAGTAGAATTGTATTAAGCATCCTCGAAAATCTCGAAGTTTAGTTAGCTTTAACATAGATAAAACTAGCGAATATTGCTACATATTGCTTTGAAAGTTACCGGCATATCATGTGATTATGCTCTGTAACTGTAATACAATTTATTTAGAATGTTTTTTATCTATTAAACTATTCCGTACTTTGTTTGTTATGCATTTTGGCAAGTAATTTGTGACTTGCAGAAATCTTTATTTATTAGGAAATCCGATGGTTGAAGGTCATGCTACGATCACTTCAAAATTTTCTTAAAGAAAAACTTGTTTCTTTTGTTTGAATTAAAAATTATTTTCAAAGGTTTTTTTATTTGCAAGGTGTTCGTATAAGTTTAAATAATTATCACTGCCTGATTTTTTTATTACAAGCTCACTCTTGTAAAGCGTAAACACTTATTGTCTGAGTTAATGAACAATGGACTTCCCGCACTCTGGATTGACTACCCAGCTACGGGTAAAACTAAGTAAAATAGTAAGTTAGAAAGAACAGATCAAGGTCCAAGAAGACTTTATCTGTACATATGATCTGGAAGTGTATAAAAGTAATGACATTGTGTGTGAGAAACTCAATGTGAAAAACTTTTTATATTTTAACGAGTTTTCAATTGTAACGCTTTAATGTAACGCAATTGAAATGATCCAGGGAAAATAAAATGCTAATATAGATTTATATTAAATATTCTAGGAACTGTACCAGCTGTTACGAAAAAACTATTTATATTTGTATGACGAGTAGGTCTTCGGAAAACGGTCATTAGGAACATTTTGCAAACACCAAACAGTTCATGATTGTCATTTGCGCGTCGACTTCTGTTTTATTTTGACTAAGTGAATTCTAATGCTACTCAACAATGCCGTCTATTATCGCCTTTTCAAGTACGACACAAAAAAAGGCTAAAAATAGAATACATTTGCCTACCAACATTCTAAGCGTAACAGAATACAGAATGTATACTCCAAAAAAGGAGCACTCAACAATAGCGCTGATACGTTTGCATGTTGTCCGAAAAGCCATGCTATAAATGTTGCCACCAGCCACCAGTACAATAGGCTAGACATTGACATTGAACCATCGCACTCCGATACGAATGTACAAAAGACGCAAAGACGAGTGCGAGTGTGTTCGGCCGGCTCGTTTGGTGATGGTGCGCTAAATTGCTGCACACACTTAAGGGACACACGGGCAACTTAGCAGGAAAAGGCCGCAGGGCCACCGGAAAAGCCACGGATGAATTCACGTTTGCATCTGTGCCTGCCGAAAGGTTTCAGGTTCGGTTCGGGCAACACAGTTTCCGTCATTCGATGCCACTACGCGACGAATTTTCTTCCAACGCCAACGCTCGTTTTTCCGCTGTTGACAAATTTTTCCCACACGCCCTATTGTCATCGGTTGGTGAAGAGAAGAAAAAAAAAGGATACTTTTCCCATTGCTTCGCAAGCATTTCCAGCGCGTAGAACAGCTTTTCCGTTCGATTCCGCCTTCCAATCCAAAAAAAACGCCGATGGTAATGACAATGGTCCTCAACGGATCTTCGCCACCAAACCACCGTCAACCACCATCGAATGGGTATCCTGTCCGCTCGTCCGACGAAGATGATCGAAGAGAGAATGTCTCGATGCCTTTCGACAACGTTCGGGGTTCGGGTCTTTCGGTCACTAACACATTGCGGATGAACACCGTGAGATTGTCGTTTTGGGGTTCAAGATAGCGCTGGTTGGCTCGGGTTATTGTCGCACCAGGCACCAGAGAGAAAAAGAAAACTAAACAACAAGAATCAATTCAGCACACCAGTTCAGCCTTGTTCGTAGCTAATAACAAGGGAAGTGGCTTTCTGCTTGGCCCCCAGGAAGGAAGTGCAACGATCCTTGAACTACTGTCGATAAGTGGTCAAGTGTATTGAATCGAGAGTGCTCCTTGGCGGACGACATTGCTCGAGGTTGTCGATCTTGGTCCATGGTTCATGGCAATTGGCCGTATAAAAGCGTACTCGAAATTTATGATCAGTTGGATGGCCATCGGTAATAGAAATCCCAAAAAGCATCGATTGCAATGCGTACTGGACGAGAGATTATTAATACAAAATGACACAAGAAATATTAAATACACGAAGGACGAAACAATATAATACTTAAGTTGGTTGAAAAGAACCTTTCACAATTTATAAATAAATTAAATGGAATTTAAATTAATAATTTAATGAAAAGAAGACAAATTTAAAATGGATAACCAAATTTCATCAATTTATAAAAGCAAACAAGCAAAACATCACATGCAGAAGAGGAAAGCGCCCAGAGTTCAACAACATGATAACCCCGAGATCGTAAACAACGCGTCCACCAACGAACGAACTGTTTTCGTGATTCCCCCATGCGTTCGTTTGATCTTTTCCTTGAGATGCGAGCTTTGCGAGGGTTTGCTTTTTGTAACTCTTTCTGCTCTTCTGCCTACCAATCGTAGACCTTTGCCGGCTTTACTCCAAAGTGGATATGCTGTGTTTTTTGTTGTTGCTTCTGCTGGCGGTGATGTTCCACCTGGTAATTCTGGTCTTCTATCGGCCGATATGCTTCCCCAGATTGTGCGTTTCTTCGCGGTGTCGAGTTCATTGTGCTAGAAGCACGTTATACGGAACGCGGCTGCATCGCAGCTGTTGCACTTTGATGTGCGCCCTTACAATTAGTTACGTTTGTTGGTGTTGTTGGTTGTTTTGTTTTCTTCTGTTTGTTTGTTTAGCTCCACTGAAAGTAGTTTAACCTTCAGCGACACAGAAATAGCTTTGGGAATCGAATTTAGTGTTATTATCTTCAGTTTAGATGATTTTAGTAGGCTTTTTAACCTGGCTTAAATTCTTCTTTACCCAAAAAAGTTTTGAAGGATTAATATTTGGTTTTCGTCAAGTATTTTTCGAAATGTATGTGTGTTTCAAGTTATTTATAACATAATTATTCTTCGTTACAGCTTTATTTTAAACGTTCTAGAACAACTTATTATTTTTAATACGTTATATTCTAAGAATCATACTTTTTTAAAAGTACTTTGAAAATATTGCATGTATTGATTATCATCAGAATGCTCTAAAACTGCTGCTCTCAGATATTCAAAAAATATCTAGAAAATATAAACCAGCTTGAAATTTTTTGTTCATTGGACTCCTCATTTCCCAACAGAAATTTTGGTCGAATTCTTTGGTCTTGCAAGTCGTAAAGTTCCTCTTAAAAATTTAAAAGAAAATATACCTAAGCTCAACTTTATTCCTACCAAATTCAACAATAAAGATGGTACTGGTACTAAGTAGTTCAATGCATTTTAATAATAGAAATAAACGCATAAAGCGACTTTATAACTTTAGTCTGCTAACGATATAACGACCAAACGCAATTTATTGAATTTTTGGTAAAATACCTTTCATAAGTTCAAAGACTTATTCGTAAATTGAGAATTGTTCTTCAGAGTCAAGTATTCTCGTAAATGATTTTGTGTTTTATTTTCAATCTTCATTGTATACCATTTATAGACCAATTGTAAAAGCACGGTTCATAGAAAATCACAGATAAGAACAACTTGTTTACCAAACTGTTCACAAGAACCAAACTTTAAAATTCATTCTCTCACCAATGGCACCGATATTGGTCTGTTAATCTGATTTACTAAGCTCACCGGGTCCCGTTTATCCTGAGTTATGGACCACGGGTACAGCCACTCGGTTTAACAATCTCCTTTTATCATGCATGCACTCCCTCAGAAACATAATTCGCTCGAAAGCAAGAGGTCACTCACGGTGCGGCAGTTAAAATGTCTGCAATGTCTGCCAGCAACCGATGGGTGGAAAGAAAAGAACACAAACACAAAAAGAGCAAATCAAACACATCCCGCAGACGTCCACTGCAAGTTTAATTCAATACAAAATTTATAATCTCACCATCCGGCGCATCCGATGCATATGTTTTCAATATCATTCGGCAACATCTCCCGCAGTTTTCTCGTTTCTTCGATTTGTTTCGTCGTTTCGTTGCCGCGATTCGCGCTCCTCCACCAGGGAGGGTCACTAGAGTTTGGTGATGCTGAACCCACAAGTCAATGGCAAAGTATCACACTTGCGGGCACGAATCTTGTGCACACTTGGACCACGGGATCCGTAGTGGGCATCCCTCCAGAGATCCGGAGTCACCTCGTGCCGAGCTGAAATGAAACAAATTTGTACATTCATACGAGTCGTGCACGTCGAGGCATTGCACGTAGTCGAGTGGTTTGGGACCGAGGTGGGATATTGTGGAAAATTTATGAACCTCGGCAAACACTGTGGCTGTGTTTTGCGCCCAGCGTCCCGGTTGGGGCCACTCCGGGTGACACCGGAGACAAGTATTGCGAACCGCGGTGGGTTTCGCGGTGGTTTGTAGAGAAATAAACAAGCCGGTCGTTTTGAATCGCGCGATTCAGTCCCGGGGTCACCAAAGTTTCCCGGTCCTTTCCCGGTGTGGCTGCAGCCGATGCACAAGCGACGATGCGTGCGAATACGTCAAGTGAAACGTAGTTTTGTGAACTTCAGCGTCGTGGTGCACGTAACACAGCCTACAAGAAGAGTTGGACACAGAATGTGCAAAATAATCATTCTTCGTTTATTTAAATCATTATTGTGAACATTGTTGTACAGAGGAAAAGCATAACAAAGCGTAATAAAATTTTGTAATTATAATCGCCTGTGAAAGTCATTGCAATGGGTATATGATTTACTGTTGAAAGATCACCTTGACGTTATATTTATGAAAATCAACGTAATTCTTCATGTGCTCAAATTCTTTCTTTCAACTGTTCGAACAAGTCTTCTTATCGAACCTGTTGGAATTAATAGATTTTCCTAACAGAAGTAAGAGTCCTGAACAACCCCGATTTAATCGATCTTCCATCTTAGAACTAAACAATTAAGCAGTTACTATTTTAGTAGACACAAAAACGGATTAACAGTCTAGGCCTGCTGCAGAACTCTACGCCTATGCTCGTGATCTAGTACCATCATCTGCCGATCAGATATCCTGACCTTCCAGCGGACGCAACAACGCCATCGCTGTATAATAATGAGTACCTGTCACGTCTTCACTTATTCAGATAGCCTATAAAATCTATATTCGCAGAGATGCTACCTTCGGTTGTGACCGGTTGACATTCTGCATGTATGTCTATTTCGTTATCAGTGGTCAAGTTTAGGAGGACTTCGAAGGTGCGATTACCTATTTATACCTCGACATAAATCCGAGTTTGACTGCTTGGCTGTTGATAATGACATCATCATTGTGAGAACCATTGAGAAGATGCATGGACTCAAACGATAAGGTAGTTTTCTTCCAATAGTCTCTTCATGAAATGTGATCAGCATATCAATTTGATTATTTCTGCTTCTAATTTAAAGTGTTATGATGTTTACCATTAACATGTATCACCTTTGAACAGGCTCAGCTACCAGCAGCTACTCGTTTTATAATCGTTAATTTTGTGTATTAATTTAAAAGTTTTTAACAGGGTTATTTAATGAATGACTATATCAGCTGACAAATCTAATCCATCGCAATTCAATTGATTTTACAGATAATTTCAATTAAGCTTATCTGAACCTCTTACTTCCAATTGATCTATGCTGCTAGCCGTTAACGAAAAATTCATTTCCATTAAACATTATCCCCCTTTACTATGCTTATTGTTTCCGATGGCGTCAAAAAAATCGCATCTACTCCCCATCTCAATACTCCAAAGCTGTAAGAAAGCACACCAGAACCAGGACGTTTCGCTGGCCCCTGCACAATCTAACCTTCAGCAAGGCAAACCATTCGCCTGGTAATAACTATATTTCCTCAGCTGCATCACCTAAATGAGCTTGCCAAAGGCGATGCTGCGTTGCGTTTGCGTCCAAAAATGAAAACACTACCGCTAAGGGACCAAACCCCGCAACAAGCATCGCGGAAAATGGAAACAAGCTCCAGCTAGGCAAAGTACGGTTTCGTTAAACTTTCCCGAACCGATACGGTGCCGGGCCGTGATTGTTGGTTGAAATTTACGATAATCGTTGCCATTATTACCTATTGAAAGCTAATAATCAAACGTTTAACGGGCGCGCATCGTCCCGTTCGGTCCCGTTTGCAGCTAGCCGGGATTGCACCGGGACCCGCGCAGAGTGCCTAGATGTTTGCACTTCGCTTTTTTTGCCCTCTCTTGCCGATGGTGGAACGATTTTTGTGCTACACCATGTTACCACCGTGTTGGGAAATGGGCTGGCACAAGTATCTTTCTCTCTGCAATGAAGACACACTTCTCGCTGCGAGCCGGAGATCGGGAACAGTTGGAGGACACAAGGGTAGAACACCAAAAGACAACTAACCGAGTCTATATGACCCAACGGAACACTGCGGTCGTTACTTTCCCCGTACCGGGTTCCCTTCCATCCATCCGCCACATCCTCGGCGACTTACATTGGCCAATATCACCGTTGCCCGCTGTCGTTATGGTTCGTGTCGTCTGAAGTTGAAGGTAATGAGAAATTCGATTACCTCTAATGAGGTCAAGTCATTGACGTACGGTGAGTGATCGGAGCAGCAGCAGCACCGACGAACTGACGTGAATCCGTGACAATTAAGCTTTCTACCGCTGGTGTAATTTCCCTCGTCCCACGGAGCACATTGGCGGATGCTCAAAACGGACAGCAAATCAAACGATGACAGAAGTGGGCCTTGGCGATGGAGCGGAAAATGCAAACAAACTCACCAACCGCTGCCTGCGCCAGCTGTGAACGAATGGTGATTCATTTGATGAGCGCTTTGGCTCATAAATTGAAATATTCTACAACACGACCGAACGATTAGTGCCGTCACTTTGCCGTGCTGCATCAACCATCCCTTTGTTGGGTGGATTTAGAAGTGTTTGTTTGTTTTCGTTTGAAAATAATGCTTCGTACAACACTCAAACCGATTACACAGCTAAGCAAACATACATTATGAACTGTCATTGTTTTGCAGCGGTTCTAACAGCCAATAGAAACGCTGCATGGAATGATGAATTTAAATGCAATATGGTGCCTGATAACTGTTGGAGGTTATTCACGCTATATTAAACGAAACGCTCGATTTGGTATGAAAAAAATCGTTCATGGCGTGATTCTAAGGTCCCGAAGTTTTGAAGATCTAGAACAATAAGAAGAGATTTGTTTTTCTAACCATCCTCAATTACGTTGTGAACTTACTTCGACTTAACTCTGCTGTGTCTTAAACCTAAGAAGTAAAAATGAATTCAGTCCAATCGTAATGGTCTATCGTACTTGGTTTACACTGCCATTATGTTATGCTAGGGAAGAACTTGTGAAATAATAAAGAGAACACACAAACAATTATTTAAGTAATACTGAAAATATTGATAATAAATTAGAGGTATTACATTTCTGCTTAAATCCAGAGAAAAAAACACTTAAGTAATTATTTTTAACGAATGAATAACTAGCAAAACGAGCATAAACTCAATTTTGTTTCATCTTCAACAGTTTTACTTTCCATGTTAGAACAAACCTCTTAGACATTCGTAAACAACGCCATTGTATTCTTAACCACCAAATAATAGAAAATCATGTGATAAATTGCATACATTCAGGGGTTTCACTGAGCATGCAAAGGATAAGGTAAAAGAAGAAGGAAATGCCTTAGTATTAAAAAATTCCCAAGAATTTATTTAAAGTTAACTTTGCACTGTTTATTATTTGGTGTCAAGACGTCATACTTAAAAATTAATCAAAAACAAGTAAACATTCAGGGGTTTAGAGCAACATTTCATTTAGAACCACAGAACTGCGGACCGGCGGACCGCCTCCCCGTACGCATGACTGACTATCCAGCTACGAGTATAACTAAGTCACAGAAAGCTAGCAATTGCTAGCAGGCCAAGACCTACAGAGGTTGTAGTGCCGGAGAAGAAGAAGAAGAAAAAGAAGAAGAACTGTAGCAGAAACATGAAAAGTAAACATTCCAAGGTGTATTATTTTAATACATTTTATTACATTTGTATATAACTATATTTCATAACTACATTTCAATACTTTGAAAATCAGGCCATCAGATGAAGTACTTTGATAATATTTTAAATGAAAATTTTATCCAGATTCTATCGATTTTTCAGCGTAAATCATCAGCGTCATTTTTCACTTATCGGGATATTGTTGCTTTTCATATAGGGCTTCATCAATTCCAGAAGAGTTTCCTCTTACTACTACTATCGTTACCAAGTTAAAACTGATAAGCCCAAAGCTTTGTTATTTAATAACCATATTTCATGCCATACTTTGTGTCTTTAATAACGCTAAATTTAAATAAACCTTCGATTCAAACCACAAAATGTCACTCAAATATTTGTCTTTTTTATACCATAAACACTAGTGTTGTGCGTTATGAGTCAATGTTAGAGAGTGATTTATATCTTTCTAATGAATGAGTTTCATCAACTCTTCACTCGTTTGATGTTCCAATTGCAGTTATTGAAAAAACATCCTTTAAGAGTCGTCGTAGTCGCCGTATAGTCGTAATCATTGAACTCATTTTAAGGAAATGGCTAATTCCTCTATGATTCGAATTATTAAGAGGCGAATGAGGTCTTTGAAACTCAAAGCAATCAAAAAATCTTTTTTTGCGAAGATCAACTCCGTAATGAGTTTAATGAAAAAGACTCTCGAAAGAATTTCTAAAATATTCGATACGCGATGACAGAGGAATAAACATTATTTGAAATATTAATGATAAAAATAACATTTATAAATTATTGAAAAATCTATAGTTTTTCTCATCTCTACTCTCAACAAGGGCGGCCCGGTGGTGATGCGACAGCGGCGCCGGTCTTCACACGGCAGGACCGGGGTTCAAGTCTCATCTAGGCCGTTCCCCCATAATGAGGATTGACTAATCAACTATGCGGTATCAATTAGTCTAGTAAGCCAGAAATGGCAGGCATGACCTTAAGAGGTCGTTAGGCCAAGAAAGAAGAAGAAGACTCTCAACAAACTAACGCTTTCGATACTCACTTCTAATCGTTAGCTTAACGCCGTAAGTATTAACCAAAAACATCCATCACCCAAAACTAAACAGCTAATAGGAGCACAATCCGCTTTATCCACAAATTAGGTCAGTGTCGTTTAACGCACACGGGCTGCAATCTATAACTGAGTTAATTGAATTTTACTACCCGTAACGACCTCTCCGTTTGCATTGATTGCAGGGTTTATGTTTCGTTAATAAACTTATGACGGTGCCTTCTCCACCCTAACCCACACCACTGCCTACCAACGCTGCCATTTGCTAGTGCATGTGACATCGTGCGACTCGAGCCATCCCCACAAATCGCACAAGTACACTTATGCACTCGGCAGCAAAGGCGATTCCGAAAGATTGCCCGCGTTTAATGATGATGCCGGTTTCTCCACTGCCTGTAGTACGCCTATCGCTGCACGCAGACACTTGCACAGGATCAACAGCCCCGTGCAGAAGGTTCAAAAGCCTCCACGATAACAAGGGGACAGAACGGAATAAAATCCTCATCTCCCGAGCGACGGTCTCAACACGGTACCAGCGCAATTTTGTGGAGCACTACAGGGACACACCGAGTGGTGTACGTGTGTGTGTGTGCGTCTGTGTACCTCAGCTACGTAACATCCCGCGGCTTAGCGGGTACCCATGTCCTTAATTACAGCAACTCCTTCAAGAAGTAGCAGAAACGGCTACTTCTTCACGAAACGAGAACTTTTCCTCCTTCCCGGTACACACCCTGCGTTTAGTTCACTCCAAACCCGGGACGTGCGGATGTAAGTACTCGTAAAATCATAAGATACTTTTAGGGTCCTTTTTCGGTTTTGCAGGCCGTTTCTGCATCCGATTGTGCCCCGCGAGCAAGTGCCACCATGCCGTAAGGATTATTTCCCAAGAACGAGCCATATTTCGGACACTGGCGTAATACGGAGAAGGAGTTTTCCCCCACCCGGCAGCGAATGGTTCGGTTGGTTGCGTATTTAAGCTGGCTTTTAATCCGCACGTACCGTGGAAACCGTGACCGTCCACCGACTGCTAGCGAAATGAAAAACCCGCGAGCACCACCATATTCGAACCATCCGCCGAGAGCACTTGGTTCAAAGTATATGACTCAATTAAAACGTAATCCGCTAAAGTCACATAAAACTGGGGAAGCAACTAAACGCAGGGTGTGGCCGTGCGTTTTGGCATCTTCGCGAAGAAGGCCCTCACACACCGCCGTCACACACACATTCCACTATCACGCCATCGAAGAGCGGCTCAAACGAAAGAATACTTTACGATCAGATTAATGAGTGATTCTGAAGGGCCAGGCCAGGACGTGACACGTGACGCAGTGTTGCGGTGGGGAATCGCGAGCCCACCGTTCCCAGTGGCTTTGCGCGATAGAGATGGAGTTTGCATCCAGCCTGTCCGGATGAGCAAACTGAGTGGTGTTTTATGGTGGGCATAATTTCGTTCGGTTTAAGAGACATCCCAATTTACGGGTGGCATCGTGCTCGTTTTACCGCGAAAAATCTCTCAAGAGCCACCCGCTGGAACTTCATCCGGTCGATGTGCTTAAGGTACGTTTAATTTGAAACATTCTGGAAGCGCTGGTCTGTTGCCGGTAAGGGTAAGAATTCTTGAGTGTGTGAGTGGGGCTTTTTTTTGCGCCATAAAGGATTGCACCGTTCGAGAAACCCAGGGATCAAAATGGAATGGTTTTGGAGGCGACTAGGGGTCTGATGTTGCGTTTTTAACATTGCTTAATTTGGTTTTAATTCATGATTTTGTAATTAAGCAGCACATCCTTAAACTGGCAAAAGGTTTATGAGACGCGCTTTAAACCGATTTAAACGTATTAAATAGACGTGAACTGTGTGGGTATATACCTGCAAATAGCAACTCTTTTTTATTATCGACACTCCTGTTCCGTAATCCTTTACGACTGTATTAAGGGTAAGGTACTCTTGAGAGTTATTTCACGAAAAAAATTGCGCTTTCTTGACGCTTTATGTCTTGAAAAACTAATAGACCTAGAAAACATTTTCAAAAAAGCTCCAACATTCTTTTCTGTAGCAAATTAAGAGTGTTATGGCTGAAGTAATATACTTTTGTAAGAGTAATATACAAATTAATGAGGTTATAATTAATTCATATGTATCGCTAGTATAATTCTTGTTGAAGTCGTCTAAGAACACATTTTTTCATATACTACAAGCAAACAATACTAATTGTACTTTGAATTTTTGACAAACCATCTTGAAATAATGTTTAGCGGCTTTTTGCTAAATATATAACGTAAAATTTTATATTCTTAAGCTTTGTAAGACAATATGATCTATGGTGTGTCTTCAACTGATTTTTATAATTTAAATTTTACAAGTCTATATGAAAAAAAGTTCGTCTATCAGCTCTAGCTTTGAATAACTTGATATTTATTAATTTTAAAAGCTAGACACACATACACTTCTTTGCATGAAATAGAAAATTGTTTTTTGTTCGACGTATTTACATTTTTTTGTTAGTTTGTGTAGCACTTCAGGTGTTCTTTAACTGATAACAAAAACAAGACCATTTTTCATACGGTTGGGACACAAAGTACTTGCCAGAGAGCAGCCAACCTTAAGTTTGTTGATGTGATAATAAGCATAAACCATTGGATTTAGGAGTTATAGCAAATTATGACGAGTATTGTGAATACATTTTCAATATGCTGCAGTGCAGAATGCTGATTACTTTTATTCTAATCAGTACGAGAATTTCATGATTACCATGCATGTGGAAAATCCTTTGGAAAATCGTTAAAACGATTGAGAACGTAACGTAATATGCGTTAAATAAATCTAGAAAGTACTTCACGAACCTTCAAAATCTGTATTTGCAGCTATAAGGAGCATAAATAAAAAATACTTAGAGATTTTTTAAATGGTTAAAAGACAATATTTTACCAAAAAAGCAGCTGTCCGATATTCCGTTTGACTTACGCAAATCAAATTTTCTACTCTCTTTTATTTATTTTGATCATTTGACAAAGTGATTTTGAATAATATTTTTGTGAGTGATTATCAGAAACATAAATTTAGAAATGGGTGATTAAATAATCAAGGTCAACAAAATCGATCCCAGAGTCAAGAAAAGGTTCAATGTCAAGATGTCTGAACAAACTGACGAGAACCTGTTGAAATGAACCATTTTTAGAAGTTTGAATGTAATAGACCATATGTCAAACATTATTATCCATCTCATATATATGTACAAATCTTTTAATTATTTTCTTCTTCTTCTTCTCTGGCTCTACAACCTCTGTAGGTCTTGGCCTGCTAGCAATTGCTAGCTTTCTGTGACTTATTTGTACCGGTAGCTGGATAGTCAGTCCTGCGTACGGAGAGGCGGTCCGCCGGGATTCGTACCCCGGTCCTGCCTTGTGAAGACCGGCGCCGCTATCGTATACACCACCGGGCCGCCCCTTATTTTAATTATTTTAATAACTTATTATTTTTCAAATAGTTTTCAATATGATTGGATTATTAAACAATTTATCTTGCAATATAGATGTTTTAAAATGGATTGGGAAAGTTTTTTTTCCATAAAATTTAAGTCAAATAGAAAGACCTAATATTTTATGAAAACATTATACTCTTGTAATGATTTTTATGCAATCAACGATTAAAACGAATGGTAGATAGTTACCTTAAGCATATTTCCACGAGAGGGCGCTAATAGCAGTGAGGGCATAAGAGGTAGTAATTTTCTAGGAGTGGCCTAATTGGCCCTAAAAACTTGAATATAAAAAAATGGCTTTGGAACAAGAGACAAATGCAAGCGGAGTGCAGAAGGAGAAAACACTTGTTGCAGAACACAAGAAATGCAACGAGTCTTTTGGTTACAACCAATCCTTAAATCATACACCGTATGTCAAAAACAACTTCGAAAGAAATCTATCAATCACACACTTTATTTGTGCTCTTTTTCCCTGTCAACTGTAACGATTCTTTTGAACGCATCGTTATACTCCAGAGAACCGTTTCCTAATCTACGCGCATCGTTTAAAAACTTCTTCGCGATCTGTCTTTTTTTCTGCTACGAAAACCCTCACGGGTGTTGAAAAGAAGACCACCAGAACCTTTCGTTCGAGGCACATCACAACACTGCCAAGCTCTAACCCCATATCCCAAGAGCCTCCTCGAAATGTTGACCATAAATAAACGCGGTAGTCCAGCGCACGGGTGTGAATGTGCTCGGCCGGGTAAATGTTGTAAATTTTCCATTCAATTGACCCAAGCCCGAGCCCTTTTCGTTCCGGAGCTGTTCCACAGCACAAGGTTCGCCCGTTGTTCTGCGTGGAAGTTTGCGTGAATTCGAGGTGCGATAAAGAACCTCCGATAACACCAGTGAACAAATCTTAAGCCACTTGTCCCGCACCGAGCACCGTTGCTGGAGGTGTTGTGGATGTTGCTGGTACGAGCTGCATCTCATCTCAACGGTAGGCATACTGTAGGTAGGAAGAACGGACTCCTCCGACTCCGAAAAAGGGAAGAAATACGGCACGATACAGCAGCAGCGTACGGAAACGAAAAAATTTGCTAATCATATTCCGATAAGCTGCGCTTCGTGTTTGTTGAAATATCTCGTTTCAATTTAAATTTTCGAGTATCTAGATAAGAGCCGCTCGGCTGCTGTTCGTAGCAGAAGGAGAAGATCGAGTTAAATCGGCTGTGGCCATGATGTGGCAGTTTTGTCCGCACTTCCTTGGAGAGTGTTGGTGTGTCTGTTTTCTTGCCTAAACCTTCCGTTTTTTTTTCTGCGGCAAAAGGTGACCGTCCGCGGAATCAATCGACGCCTTTGTGTCTGCTTGCGTATGGTGAAAAGCGAAGACAGAGGACAGGAGGAACTCTTGGTGGAAGACAGAAGGCAATAAAAAAGCAACCCACCCCAGGGGAGGATCGTTTCCACCCGGTTCCCGTGTACTCCCGTGCGCTTTTGTTTATGGCCTTACGGGAGTTTTGTGCGTTCTGTTAGCGCGCGCGCGCGTTCGTTCTCCGATCGCTAAAGACCGGGAGCCAAGGAGCGAGTGCCTTTAAGCCCGGCTTTGAAGCAGCACCAGCGGAGGGCCCTTGATTGGTCGTGTTTTGATCGTTAACTCCGGCAGCTTCTGGTTTTGAGTTGGAATAAATTATATCCATAATCCTCGGTCGCTGTCGCGTTTGAATTGGCCGCCCCGGATGATCGGTTCGCTTTTCGGTCTTTTCGAGTGGAGAAACTGGTTTTCTGTAGGGAAGCTACCGTGGGGTTTTTTTTTTGTTGGTGTTCGTTTTGTCCACGGGCAGCTTAATATCTTCTAATGTTTTGCTGAGACGTTACCGCAAACCAACAACCCGACAAGAAGAAGCTTTTTTTTTTGAGCCGTCTTTCTGAAAACCTTCTTACACGCCTGTTTTCTTTTCTTTCTGCTTTGCGCTACTGAAATTGGCTGTATTGAGGTGTTAAATTTCGGAACGAACTTCTGTGAGGCAACACACCGTTTAGTGAAGTGGCAATCGGCAGTGTTCTTCAGCGCATCTTAACGCACGATGACGTGATACTTAGCGATTAACTCTTGATTTTGTAAGCGTTTCGTCGAAGCAGCTTTTCGGGAGGTTCGCATTTGCCGGGAACGATATGAAGCTGGAAGTTGATGATGCTGGTTCGAAGAACTCGTTTCACATTTTTGCACCCAAAATTTTTGGTAGCCGGGGATGAAAGGTAATGGGCACTGTTTTCGCTACGTTTTATTTCATATTACTTGGAATTGTCGTCAGACTACATTTCGGTAATGCTAATGTAGCGAGACAGAAGAGAAAAGAAATTACAACAAGAAAATCTTAATTTAAACTTGAAGCTTATTGTTTTCGTGCTTTGCTATAAGCTTTCTGTAGCACATATTTCATTAGGCTGGTGATGGCTATAATTGAGAAACGGAAAATATGGAATGAATGAAACACATTTTCTAGGAACAAAACATCATTTTCAATATATCTCAGTAAGTACAATATGAAGTGTCATGATAAATCCAAGGAACAAAAAAAAGTACCGTGGAAATATTAAACACAATCAGAAGTGAAACATTTTTATACAACACATGCTTCGAATAAATGTTTTCTTTTAGAGATGCAATATTTGACTTTGCTTTCTTATAATCGTATTTCTTCAATTATTTTGTGAGTTTTTTGCACTCATTTTAATCAACATTGAAAAGTGAGCGAGGTTAAATTAAACCATATTCCTATTAAACAGTATAAGATAACTTAATATATGAATAAGATGTATTGAAACATGTAAACTAGTAAGTTCCAGCTATAACCAAGAAAGGATAAACGTTAAAAAATTTCTAGAGATAGCAGAAAACTTAAAGATTTGGTTTTTTTAACAGCTCTAACACAGAACTGTTTCAGAAATCAAACCAAATGGTGATGAAGTATGGAGGAGAATTTGATTGTAAAGAGCATAGAGCAAAGTTGTTTTGATGGACGACAGACTGATTGTAAAATAGTTTTCCCGAGAAGCACTACCTCAGCCATTTGAATTTTGAAATTGGTGTAGAGATCCAGCTTTTTAATCGAGAGATTTTTTTTAACCACATGGCCTAGGTTTAAAAGGACAGATATATGCCATAGAGTCTTAAGAATCTCCACGACATTCAATTATTGAAAAGTGCTATTAAGCTACCGTTTTGAATTCCAAGCATAAAAAAAGAACAGACAATCTAGTTTAGCCATGGGAATAATAAGGAACAGTCATCAATTCAACGTTAGTCCATATGTGTTACTGTAATCGGCGGTCTGGTTGTTTAAAGCGTGAGCGGTTTGTGCGATCTGTTAGATAACTAATTAACTAGCTAGAGAACAATTAAATCAAGGGTCCTAGAAACTCCTCCTGGTAAGACTTTTAAAGTTCGTTGAGTCAACGAAAGAGAAATCCATGCTCTTGAAACTACAACTAGCATGTAAGTTAGCTTGGTGTACAATACAAAACACGAGGGAAGCGAGATAGTTTCTGCGTAGGCATCGTTCGGACAAAGTCAAACCCTTGCGATGAGACAGTAGGTGTAAATTTTAATAAGAAAGAACTATCTACATTTTTTAGCTACCTCCCAAGAAAAATTTTTGTATCAGAATCTGAACAGTTGAAACTAGTTTATAAAACAGAATTTCATTTATTGAAGCAACCGAAACCGCATCTTAAACAATCAACGTGAGTTTTTGTTCTGAAGATAATGAGACAGACACCACATAAGTAAATAATTTCTTCTATATAACAAAAACGCTTTCTTAGTACGGCGTTCTTATAAATAGTCCTCGTTGCATACAACCTGGAGATTACTTACATCTTATTCTATACATTAAACGTCAAGATGCGCTCGGGAAAACCTGACACTTTTGAGTTCATTTGTGTGTTTTATTGTTATACATGAGCACAATACACACGCAAATATATTCTTTTTTTCGCAAAAAACTTACTATTGTCTATCGTCGTATCTGCTAAAGTTGCTATTATTATGTGATCGAAATCAAATCCTGTTTGGACCGTATCCGTAAGAAGAACAAGCTCTTCAACTTCAATTAAGAATTAAGAAGAATTCAATTAAAGGAGAATTGTTAAGTCAAGACTGCTCGCAGATTCATATGCAATGTGGAACTTATGTTGGCGTATGCTTAGCCAGATAGTTTGTAACAGTACTAGGAATCAGTGCTTTAGCCCTTGCTTTAAAGGAGAGTCACTCGGTGTTTTATTAAAATCAAACAATATCTACTCCCGGTGTCTGATCCCATAAAGTGTCAGTGAGACATTATAATCAACATGGATGTCACTTTGAGTAGCGCATTATAGCAAAATTTATAACGCACGTTCTTTGTCAAGAGGTTCTTTACTTTAATTTCATTATTTACCATACCCAAAACAAACATAATTTTCTGTAAATTAAGAAAAAAACATCATTCAAAGTTTTAATTTATGTTTCCGATAATCTAATTTTTACATTTGTCTTTTGATTCGGTATTTTCTGATCATGAACAGCGAAGGATAGTTATAATGTTGCTTATTTATTTACCTCATTCATTGACTTTAAATTAAATGTGTCGATTAATCAAAACTAAGTTCCAAAATCAAATTTTATAGGAGTTTAAATATCTAGAATAAACATTTCTTTACATCATCATGCGATAATTGATGGTGTTTGTACTGTTATCTTAATTGACATCTAATTCCAAAACTTTTATCGCGTAATAAGTACATTTGGGTGTCATATTAGCTGCTCAATTTAAATTATGTTCTTTTAACTATTAGTTTATTGATACATTTTTCCATCGGTTGCTACTGTGAATGCTTTACTTTTACTAAGAGAGATTGTGACCTTCATGATTAATTTTACGCAATGTACATCCACAAAACCACCACGGCACGTTTCCTCAATAGAACAAAGAAATCCGTCGTTAAACCGTGTGCATCGATACGTAATGGGATTTCCACCAACCAACGACCTCCTCTCCACCCCCGCCAACTGTCCGCATCCGCCTTATTTACCATGCTCTATCGCGCACAAAAACATTCGAATCCGAAACCAAAACCATGACCTACATCAATCCACATCCCAGTATACCCCAGCTGCACAGCTACCTGTCTTACTAATTTTCGAACGTTCGAATACACCCTTGACAGTGACAGTGCATGGACATTGTGCCCGGCCAGACAATCATTTCTTTGATGGGGTTTGTTCCGTTTTTGGGAAGGCCATCGGGGCCACCATTAACGCATGCAATCCAACCGCCAAAAGGATGATGAATTTTAGTGATGGCCGCTTAACGATGGCTCCGGCACTAGATGCCGATGACGCTGTTCCGTCTAACTAACTAACGGAGAGTTTCCCCATGCCCGGTTCTCGAGTACTCTCGCTCGCTCTAAAGCGCCGAAAAGCGAATGAACTTCATTGGTGGGCCGCCATTGGCGATGTCGCAACCGCGGTCACGATACAACGACCGTTTGTCCGTTGCGTACGGCCGTACATGTGACAGCTAAATTGGGGCAGGTCTGGGGCGAGTCCGGATTCGTTTGCCTCTCATCTCCACCGGGGCCATCCCCTTCTCGTGCGCTCCTGGTTCCTCCGGTTTCGTATCGGTAATTACGTTCTAATTTGACACAGTTTTTATGTGTGTTTGTCTTGCGTTTTTTTGTTGTGTTGGTCTGTTTGCTGCAGCTTTTTCTCTGTCGTTCCCTAGGCTCCCGCCATCGCACAACACATGTGGGGAGAAAATGGCTCGTTTTGGTTGATGATGCGCCGTTGTGTAAGTTCGTTTGGCGGGAGGTACCTTGGGAAGGGAACTGCATTTTGTACAACAGGGTGTCTCATGCGATAATTAATGGTGTTTGTACTGTTATCTTAATTGACATCTAATTCCAAAACTTTTATCGCGTAATAAATACTTTTGGGTGTCATATTAGCTGCTCAATTTAAATTATGTTCTTTTAACTATTAGTTTATTGATACATTTTACCATCTGTTGCTACTGTGAATGCTTTACTTTTACTAAGAGAGATTGTGACCTTCATGATTAATTTTACGCAATGTACATCCACAAAACCACCACGGCACGTTTCCTCAATAGAACAAAGAAATCCGTCGTTAAACCGTGTGCATCGATACGTAATGGGATTTCCACCAACCAACGACCTCCTCTCCACCCCCGCCAACTGTCCGCATCCGCCTTATTTACCATGCTCTATCGCGCACAAAAACATTCGAATCCGAAACCAAAACCATGACCTACATCAATCCACATCCCAGTATACCCCAGCTGCACAGCTACCTGTCTTACTAATTTTCGAACGTTCGAATACACCCTTGACAGTGACAGTGCATGGACATTGTGCCCGGCCAGACAATCATTTCTTTGATGGGGTTTGTTCCGTTTTTGGGAAGGCCATCGGGGCCACCATTAACGCATGCAATCCAACCGCCAAAAGGATGATGAATTTTAGTGATGGCCGCTTAACGATGGCTCCGGCACTAGATGCCGATGACGCTGTTCCGTCTAACTAACTAACGGAGAGTTTCCCCATGCCCGGTTCTCGAGTACTCTCGCTCGCTCTAAAGCGCCGAAAAGCGAATGAACTTCATTGGTGGGCCGCCATTGGCGATGTCCGCGGTCACGATACAACGACCGTGTGTCCGTTGCGTACGGCCGTACATGTGACAGCTAAATTGGGGCAGGTCTGGGGCGAGTCCGGATTCGTTTGCCTCTCATCTCCACCGGGGCCATCCCCTTCTCGTGCGCTCCTGGTTCCTCCGGTTTCGTATCGGTAATTACGTTCTAATTTGACACAGTTTTTATGTGTGTTTGTCTTGCGTTTTTTTGTTGTGTTGGTCTGTTTGCTGCAGCTTTTTCTCTGTCGTTCCCTAGGCTCCCGCCATCGCACAACACATGTGGGGAGAAAATGGCTCGTTTTGGTTGATGATGCGCCGTTGTGTAAGTTCGTTTGGCGGGAGGTACCTTGGGAAGGGAACTGCATTTTGTACAACAGGGTGTCTGCGAGTGGTTGTCGATTTTCCGATAGCTGGGCGTTCTTTGTCCACAGCTGTGGCTGGGTGAGCTTGTTTTTTTCTCTCTTCCTGCTGCTGGTTTTACCGACCGATAATAACTTCCGAGAATGAGCGCGACACGATAGACTGCGACGGTGTCGCGACAATCTGGTGGCCTAATTTTGTTCGTCCGGATGTCCTTGGAGTGAACC
>KZ062383.1:4453-32064 GCA_002091835.1 Anopheles maculatus
CCCCGTTGTTCGGCCACAGCAACAAAAAACCGTCCCGTCGGATAGTCCGGTAATAACGCGGCACTAAATTATGAGCGGTACGATAACCAGCACGCATGGATGATTTTCCGATTTTCAACCGAACCGTTGCATGAGTTTATATTGTCCATTTGGACATTTTCACCCCTTGCGGCACACACACACAAGGGCAGTATTTTCCGTACCCTGTTAAACGTTCACCGCCAAGCTGCTGTCCAACGTCAGCAAGCTAATTTAGTACCATGCGCGATGCGTGCATTGCATACTTTTAGGCAAACAGGATAATCGACCTGTCAGCGAGGGTGCGCTTCGATTTATTTGACCGCCTAAAGTTATGCTTTCGGGTCGGCTTTTGTTTGACGGCTGATGCAAATAAATTTAGCGCTAGTAAGTATGTTAGTGCGCCCGGGTTTGGCCTTTGACTGTCAGGTTCTACCGGTGGCCATAACTCGCCCATTGTACTGCGCGCGATGATGATTGTGCAATATCTCAATCGATAGCTGCTTTTTTTTTTAAATTGATAGGAAAAAAAAACACAAGCTACTTTCCCATTTGTGGCATTCCGATGCGGTGAGGTGGCAATAATTTGTCCAGCTTCAAGTGTGCGTAACAAATACGGCAAGTAGAAAGTGTAAAGTAGAGCGAAAAAGTGGGGTAGATAAATTGCACACATTTAATGTCATCGGCACACACACACACACACACACACATACACTTCGACAATCGTCGACAATCGTTGACGAATCGGATATGATGGATTGGCAATAACACACATGCAAAATGGACGACCCATTTAGCGATCAAAAGGAATTGGCAATGGCGTACGATAAATTGACAGCTGACGCTGACGTACGTTATGTTATTTCAGTGTTTTGTTTTGGCTTTTTTTTTTTTGCGAGAGCTTTGACATTTATTGACAACTACAAGAAAGGGGAAGGCATGTACACAGAAGCGTATACATTCTGGCGCTAGTCAGCCCCGTTTTGGCGCGATAAACGATAATCAGGGTAGGCGTAATTTGGTGGCACAAGCCCGGCGAGCCTGTCTGTGGTTAAAGCGTTTAGTGCCACCAGTCTGTCACAATCGACCCCGGGCAGAACATCGCCAATCGTTCAGTGCAGGGGTTGACAAGCGTTTCACGAGGGGGAAATAAAACCGGCAGGACATTATGAAGACTTCAAAAACGTTCCTGCAGTACTTTTACTCCAATTTTGTAAATGTTTTTTTCTCTCGCTTCAATACTGTCTTACTTAAGTCCCTTTAGAAGAGTTACTACCTGTTACCTTCCAGTGTACTTCAGAGTCCGAAGGTTTTCTGGAAAACTATCTTCTATCCCGGCGAAAAGATGTTACCAGACTTTGCCGATCCCTGGCCGGTTTTTGCGTGTAAGGATAAACCCGTCCATCTTCAAGCGCAAGCGAAATTCAACAAGTTTATTAAATATGAAAGCAAATCGCTCGGTTAGCGTTAGTCACGCGACGGTTTTGTGCCGCTGCCTGTTGCAGCTACATTCGCACGACGCTTAACCGAACGATACGCTCACCATGTAACCAGCCAACCGTGCCAAGGGTAAAGTGTCATGTTGTATCAACCATGTTCACTGCCGCCATCTTGTGTGGTGATGTGTAGGGGAGGTTTGAGTGAGGGGTTGAATTAAACGCGAGACACATCGGCAGGACGCTTCGGCTTGGCACGGATGACACAAAGGTGGCACGGATGACATAATGGGGCTGGAAATGGATCATGACGTTAGTGGTGGCTACGGAAACTAACTTCCGGTTTTAGACGGGGAGGGCGCCGTTCTTGAAACGACCGGCAAGTAGCTAACAGGTGGGAAATATATTTTTTTCTCTTCCCATTCTGTTCACGCCAAGGAAAAGTGTGAAGCCTTAGCGGTGAAGCGAGAATTGTGATTTGTTTTGACATGCATAATTACTGATTAATTTGCCTGTTTCCTTCGAGGTTGATTGATGGCTCGTTGGTGGAATCGCTTCATTGTGCCGTGTGTAAGAGCCAAGAAGGTGAAATTTGTTAATGAAAAATAACAAAAAAATTAAGTGAAAAAATTTTAAACACGCCCTAAAGTATGCAATTTGCGTGACACAAGCTACTTAATGTAATAGGATAATCATGTCGAACAAAATGGTGTACAGGAGCCGAGATTCTTGTTAGCAAAATAAGAGTTTCAATAGAAAAATGTGTTTAAACGCCTAAAATTATGCAATTTGTGTGTCCGATTTTTCTTTATTGCGTGGGTTTTTTGGAATTGCATTTTGCCCTGTTATAATGTAACATGTTTTGACCTAAAATGTTGCATTAACATTTTTATTAGAAAAGTAAAAAAAGAATTAAATGGAAATAAAAATATGAACCGTACCTTTAAGGTATGCAATTTGCGTGACAGAATCAATTTAATCTTATGTGTGCCACATTAAGCCGAAGAAGGTATAATACAGAAATTAATATTCAAACCAAACCGAAATGAATGAAAAACACCCAGTAAAAAATAGGTCTAAAAAACGCCTAAAAGTATGCAATACGTGTAACAAACTTTGCTTGAATGCAATAACAACCCTTTTTTTTCTCTCGCAATCTTCGTTTTTGATTCTGAAAACTTTTTCTGAAACCCTTCTGTTTACGCTTAGACGTCACAGTAACTTGACGAAAACTAGTTTCGTCAAGTTTGCTCATTGAAACATTTCAAAGGGTACAGTGAGTAGTGATGAGTGTCGCTCGCGTTCACGACACTCATAAGAAAGTTATAAATAGAGCAGAAATAGGAAATACACTCTCTTGAATTTTGGAACTTGAAAGTAACACAACGTTTGGTAAATATTGCACAAAATCGATCCGAAACTCCGCGATTCTTCACCTTCTTAAAATTGAAACCCAAAATATCTTAAACTTTTATGTCTATATAGGTAAGTAACGACAGAGACCATGTAAAAAGTAGCATCAATCATGCAAAGTGATGGACGGACCACTCTCGACCGCTTGAGTTGCTTAAAGCGTCATCTCCGAACACCTTCACAATCTCCCGATGCGAACTTCAGCCGATTTTTTGAACATTTGTGTCAACATTTAAAGCCATTGTCCGATGTCAAAAAATGCGATGGCTGTATAAAATTGTGGAGCGCCTGAAAGTATACGTTGTGCGTGCCAGATTAAACTTAATTTCTTTTTTTTTCAGATCTTTATATAAACATCTCGACTGATTCGTTAAAAACTACCTTCATTGGAAGTTAAGGATTGCACAGTGAACTCGCACCAGGCCAAGGTCAACCCGACCCGGCCGGTGTTTGGCGAAAGCAGCTCGCGGGCAGTACGGTGAGTACGGTGTTGTTAAAGCCCTGGTCAGCCCACAGACCGTCGCCCACGCTCGCATCCCTGGCTCGTGCAGATAATGGTGGTTAATGGAGTGCCTGCATCAATTATGCAGCGAAGACCTCTCCACGCACGACAGCCGTGCCAGCCGGCCGGCAATAGATTTCCGGGATGCGGACGCGGTGTCATCGTAAGGAGCTGTTCCGGCCGTTGAATAGCTGGTAGCGTAGTCGGTTGGCAGCTATAAAAACCGCTCCTTTGCTTCGCTCTCAAAACACCCGGCAGTACAATAATTTGCACTATTTTACGACACGGCCCCGAAACGGCCGGTGTCAAGCAAAAGGGCTGGCGAGTTGTCCAAGCATTCATTTTCGTGCCCCTCGACGGGCGACCACCAGTGTGTTTGGTTTGGTTGAATCTCTTGGAGCCCCGGGATTGACCGTTCGACTGGTGTTCGGCCGTTGGGCGATTGGGATCATCCAACGGTGACAAACGAAACTCTTCTCGCAACTCGCAACGACGCTTAAGGATGGGGTAGGACATTTCATTAAATTCAATGGATTCGATCGGTTCGAACTTTTGCTTTGAAAAAGCGGTTTCGTTTGTCACCGTTGGATGATCCCAATCGCCCAACGGCCGAACACCAGTCGAACGGTCAATCCCGGGGCTCCAAGAGATTCAACCAAACCAAACACACTGGTGGTCGCCCGTCGAGGGGCACGAAAATGAATGCTTGGACAACTCGCCAGCCCTTTTGCTTGACACCGGCCGTTTCGGGGCCGTGTCGTAAAATAGTGCAAATTATTGTACTGCCGGGTGTTTTGAGAGCGAAGCAAAGGAGAGGTTTTTATAGCTGCCAACCGACTACGCTACCAGCTATTCAACGGCCGGAACAGCTCCTTACGATGACACCGCGTCCGCATCCCGGAAATCTATTGCCGGCCGGCTGGCACGGCTGTCGTGCGTGGAGAGGTCTTCGCTGCATAATTGATGCAGGCACTCCATTAACCACCATTATCTGCACGAGCCAGGGATGCGAGCGTGGGCGACGGTCTGTGGGCTGACCAGGGCTTTAACGGTGTGAAAATGTCGTGTCGGCGATGATACTGCCGGTACCGGGTATGCTTTAACTGAAGCACGTGAGCACGCCACTTCATTGCCAGTTTTACTGGCAACACCGATTTTTTTGTTTGTTTGTTTGCTTTACTCATCGCCCATTCCCACTCCAAAATGGTTCAGCGATTTTCTCGGACGTCACGTATTGAAGGTGTGTATGTGTGTCGTTTGACAAAACGTTTCTCCCAACAGCGACACAAAACTGATACCGAGCGCTTGCAATTAACCTTGTTTGGGGGTGGATTGCATACTTTCAGGGGCGTGGGCGTGTTTAGAACGCCTAAAGTTAGGTAATTTTTAATAGAAACACCGTGTTAGAGCCCCAAACTGTACAATTATTGTGCCACTGGCATTGGTTCTTGCCTTACTGCGTTGACTCAGTCGCAAGCAACGACAGCGTAGGTCTTCAAAGTTCTTTGCTTGACAATTTGCAAGTGCGGTCAAACAACCTAGGCGTTTGGTTGGCTAGTGAAAACGGTGTGGATGACAACATGTAGAACAACTTCCTCCGAACAGTCACAAGGCTTCTGGTTGTGTGTTGCACCCATCAGATCTTCGGCGACTGTCTTGGTATACCGGTACATTTGATTCCAATGGGTAGCCAAGACGCCAAATGAATTCAATATCTTTGTCTTGGGATTGCGCTGGGCAGTATGAGATCCACTCCATGCAATGTCAATGAGTGATGCCGCCAGAACTACGTTCCTCGATCAAAAATCTCAACTTGCTTGTTAGAGACAGGTTTTAAATGCGTCCTACAACTCCCATACATCTTCGACACACCTATCATCTCGTATCATGCACATCTTCGGCGTAGATGCAGAATCCACACCAAGGTTTCTAACTCTAGCAACGGATATCGCGAGGTTCTGGTAATGCGTAGAATTCGAAGCAGCAATACCATAGTTTTCAGGGTAGAGTTCACCCTGTACCCCGGTCCTGCCGTGTGAAGACCGGCGCCACTGTCGTATACACCACTGGGCCGCCAGGAAGATCTCCTGGCTGAATTCTTCAAAGAGCTGAGAATCGCCCATTGAACCCTTCCTAGGAGATTTGAAGCTGTAATGCTTCGGAGGCAAGAGCTTTGGCAGTTGTAATGTGGACGATGTAGGCCTAATGTGGGCCCCAAATAACTTTTATAATCTACGTCAAGTTCTCGAAGCGCAAACTCCTAATTGGCACCAACATCCGACACCTTGTATTGTGTTTCTATCAACCTCTAAGTCCTCTCGAACTTGTCATCAGGAAGCTCTGTGGCTGAGGTTACTGCCATGATGAATACCGGACGATGTTTAGAGCGGTAGTAGCTTCCAGAGCCCATTAGGAGCTCATGAATAAGTAGCTAGAATATTTTGACAGAAGCAGAAATAGCCTAAATGTACAGTCTTTGCATATAAGGAAAGTATGTCTTGAGACGATTTAAGATTTGGGCAGCCTACGTGGCGCTAATAACCGGTAGCATGGAACAGCATCCGGATCAATGTTGTCGGAAATAAAACTATCCTCAAAACACGCAGCGCATATCTCGCACATATCCCGTAACGTGGAAGCGAACGTACTTATAGACTACGCTTCTCCATCACCCTAAACCTCTGTACTCTACCAACAATTCAAAAAGACCACTTGCACCACCATCAATCCACCTTTTGCAATTTATTTCACGAGCACGCCCACCCGCTCACCGGGTCATGGCTGTCGAGTTCACTCTTAATCGCCGAGTTCATCAGGCTGTGGCTACAACGAAGCCCAAGGGGGATTGCTACGGCCCAATGATTAGAAACGGTTGCACCGCATTCGGAAGATAGCACCAAACGGGGTTTGCTGTGGCACCGCAAGGCAGCGTTTATTGTGGCGACCGGGCAACAGATTACAATCTTGCCGGACCGCCAACTGCATCCGAGAATCCGGCGCCCCGTAGAGATGCGGGGGTTTTTTGTTTTTTTTTGGCTGGACCTTCAGTCCAGACTCGTGCCCAATTTCATGTGAACAACCTGCCATGTACGGCTGATTGCAAAACCGCACCGCGTTGGTTGGCTTTGGAGTGAGAGCGGCTGTGCGTTTACTCTTGGAGGGGGACGGTTTCTTCCCGATTGTGTACTACTGCGCCCGGTCGTGCCCGTAAACACCGACTTTTACACAAAGTCCATTTTATTCATTCTCAACTCAACCGAAATCTTCGTTCCATTCCGGCTCGATGCATTCTAGGGGTTTGTTTGTGTATTTTTTTTTATGCTCGTTTGCTTCACCAGGAATGGTTCGGAGACCGAAAATAGTTTCATCATCGCTGCCATCAACAGGCATTTACGTTTCTGCTGCTATTTCCCGTACTCGGTGGACTTCCACTCCCGAGCCTGGGATGCGGAATTGGAACGCAAGTAGAGAATAGTTTTGGTGCGAGTAGAACGGGTGCCGGCCATCTCCAGCTTTCTTGGCGGCACAATGGTCGGGCAGTTGCAGTTGCACATTCTTCCATGGGTCAGCCTTAAAGAGCGTGGTCTGACGGGGCTGTATGCCTGCTATACCCGTTATAGACGATGGTGCGCAATGGTTGAGCCTAACCGTAGGCATACCACCTCACAGAAGGCCGTGAAGAGGGGTGGAAGAGGAGCAGGGGAAGGACACAGCCACACACTCATACACACGCAGCTACTTGTATTGCAAACATGCCACCAGCGTACGATCTGTTTGGTAGGCGCCCTCATATTCTACACCACTGTTGCTATCTCTGACAGTTGGGCCACAGTCAGGAATACTTTTTCAAAAAAAAAAGTCCTTTCTTCTCCCATTATCTACTCACCGGGGTGCGTCCGTATATGTGTGTGTGTGTTTTAAATGTGTTGTAAACAAATAGAGAGTGTAATGCACAGGGACGCACACACGCTACTTGACTCCGTGAAGCACACTCGAGTTTTGCAGTGCCGAGGCACAAAGGGACAACATAAAAGCCGCCGTAACCTAGCCGTCCAAGCCGCACCTCGGCACCCGTTGTCCGATTGTTGGCCAGTGACATGGGATAGAATATTTCGGTTGCGGCACAGAACTTCCTTTCATCGGATAGTTTGCCGGCTTTGGGGTTATTCTTTTTTGTAGTTGCTGTCGTTATCATCCTTTGCTACTTGCTACTTCCGGGTGGGTTTGTTGTTTTTTCCTTTTCGCCCGTCTGTTGTTTGTCGGGTGACAGGAGATGAGGTCGAAACCTAAAAATAGAGGTAACAGGCCATCCCATCCCTGGGCCGGTGTCTGGGCCGGGGTATGGGTTGGCACAGCCAGCATCACACGAGCCGAGTGATAAAGCAGCAAACCAGGCTTGCAGCTTCTTGCATATTTCATATCAAACAAATTCACTCGCCTCACCACGGGTACCCATCAAACAGGACTCGTTTTGTGCCAGTGTTTCTCTGGAAGCTTGCCGCACCTGCCTGGACACCAAGCCCGGCACCTGCCAGCACGCCATTGGTTTAGTCGAAAGCTCGGTCGGTAATTTGGTTGCCCGGGATGGTTCGGATTCCGGAGATCAGCAGACATTGCAGTACGGTAGGTACGACCTACCGAAACCGAGTCCGTACGGAAGCCGGAGGCATAATTGTATTTTCTCCTCGACGCCACCACCAATGCCGCGGTTACCTGCCCAGGCTAGAGCTGGCAAGAATGCAAACAAGTTGTTGCCGAATGTACACCGAGAGGCGAACACGGATCTTACAGCGAACAGGCAGTATTTTTGTTGTGCTGTTGCGGTTTAGCTCTCGCCGGTTGCCGCAAGGGGCCGATGGACACAACGCTGTACAGGGAAATTTTGGGGTGACGGTACAGCCCGAAGCTAGGCACACAGCGCTGCATAAAAACAGGGGCACGCTGAAGATGGTCCCCGTCAGCGTTAGGTCAGCGTTACCGGTAGTTTTGCCGAGGGAAACATTTGGAAAACGAGCTGTCAAGATATGGGCTGGCGAACGAGTTACCAAATACCAAAACGAGTGCCCTTATTCTACCCGCAGGGTTTGTCTCTGCTCCTCTGTGTGTGTGTGTGTGTGTGTGTTTGTGTGTGTGCGGCATGCTAGTGATGCTGTATATAGACTACAGTTTGGTTTTCTTTTTTGTTTTGTTCACCAAAGTGGCCAAAAAATCGATGATTACGCCTGGGACAGCTGGTCTGGGTGCTTGGGCAGAATGTTTTATTCTGTCCCACTTTTTGCTATTAGAACTCCCGTCAACTCTTACGCTATGCCTAACCATATGCGAAGCAAAATAGAGTGCAGTACGGTGGGATACAACAATCGGGACTGTACAGTTTGTTGTGTTCGTTGCGTTTGTGGTTTGTGGATTTGATGCCAAAAGAGAGAGAGAGAGAAAGAAAAACAGCCGACACGATCTGAAGCAGTTTTCTAAATGAGTTCTCATTGCTTGCTGACAGATGGAAAAGAGCTTTATCTTGTGTTTTTTTTTCTTTCTTGGCAGTTTTCCATTGCCAAATCTGGCACATCAGATGATGCTTGTTTCCAGTGCATTGCGTTTTGAATGTTCTGTTAAAATAATGTTTCTTTCTATTGCATACTTTAAGGCGTTTGTATGTGATTTCAATAAATGCGTGTAACAGTATGCAATTCGCGAAGGGGCGTATAAGACAACTAGACAGATGCTTGAGGCCCCGGGCATTTAATGGCCCCGTGCGGGTTATGGGTGACCACGAGCAATTGAAGATCAAAATTTTTAATTAGGCCCCTATACGAACATCATGAGTACGATGCCTCTGTCTTTGCGACTGTCAATAGATTCGATATCCCAAGGCCTTTAACTTCTAGTCTGCTTCGGGCAGTGTTTGGGAAAGTGTTTGATCCTTCACTTGGTACAGTTGTAGGAGTAAGGAGAGAAGATCAGATGCACCGATCTAGCGAGGATTAAAGAATAGAGATGCCAATCTAGTTGCTTGGAGCGATACACTAGCGCATAATATTAGGGAATGAAGTCTAGTATCGGTCACTGGAAAATTAAGCTTGAAGGAATTACAATAACCAACATCACATGTCTGTACAAAACCTTTATAGTCCCAGCACTCACATACGCTTCTGAGACATGGACTCTGTCCAAAACTGACGAAACCCTCTTAGCCGAGAGGAAGATGCTCAGAAGGATTTTTGGCCCCGTATGTGTGGAAGGACAATGGAGGAGCCGCTACAATGACGAGCTCTACGAGCTGTACGGTGAACTCACCACCGTGCAGCGAATTAGGCTCGCCAGGCTCCGGTGGGCTGGTCATGTCATGAGAATGGCGCCGGACGACCCAGCCCGTAAAGTTCTTTTAGGCTGTCCATATGGACAGGCGTGGTAGGCCCAAACTGAGATGGAGTGCTGCGTCTGCAAGAACGGCCGGGATTATTGATTGGCAGACGACGGCGCTAGGCCGTGAGCGGTATCGAGGATTGCTGCAGCAGTCCAAGACCGCGAAGCGGTTGTAGCGTCTGATATGTAAGTAAGTAACATCACATGTCAGGTGAACCTTTGAAAGTGAATATCTTCAGTACCATCAACTCGAGACTCTTCAAGGAGGAAGCTTCAGCTACTGTCTTCGGGAACATAGATATCGTTGGTATGCGGCTCTCCTATGAAGCAGGTATCTCAACTTTGAAGTCGTCTATAACTTCACCTGTCTTGTTTCAACTGTCAGGACCGACAACAGACATGTGTGGGTGTGTGTGTGGAACAGACATTAGTAGGAAGACTTATTAGTAGGAACTAATAAGGCAAACAGGTCTCTTGGCCTTATCACCGGAATGGCTTCAGAAATTCGCGATTGTTGAGTTCGTTCCATCTTGTAATATGCGAGTATTGTCTGGACTCTGGCTGGAGTGACCGCTATGCAGAGAATCGAGAGGGTTCAGTCCGTAGATTTCTACACGGTTACACTGCTCCTGCCCCCCTTTATTTCCACCGTCATCAATTGATAGGAATATCCAAAATGAAGTCGTTCATCGTCTGTTTCCTTTACTCCGAGATTGATGCCCCTTTTCTTCTTTCCTAATTACTTTTTCTATATCCCATTTATATCCCTTCTCATCGTTCGGTTTTCGGTCGGAATGATCCATGACTAGGAGCATGTTCGGAATCTAACCACGTACACCATCTGTTTGACTACAATCTCCCAGTGTCATGTCATGTTATGAACATGGCACCTCGCATGGACAGGGAAGGCATCTTAGGGACAAATCGAGATGACTTGAACTATTGAACTATTCAACAAATCTACAAACAGTGTGATTATTTGATATACCATATTCCCTTAATGACAAGACTGCGAAGGGATTAAAATTTAATACAAGATCTAAGCGCTGTTGTATTTAAAAACATTTAAAGTTCTGCATAACGCTTTACATTCGCAGAAACAAGCTTAACAAGTGTTTTTTTGGGGAGCGTATTTTTGTGTCTCCTGTTTCTTTTCACTATTCAACCCGCTCAGCTGCAGCAGCGACAAACCATCATTGCCGCGCTAAAAACCCCCGATGGGAAGCCAACGGCGTACAACTCGCGCCAGCTTACTGGAGAGTTCGCCAGGCACTGGAGAGTTCCGAAACCCGTTAAGCACATTTCACGCGCCAACGGGCACGTGCTCGGCCAACAGTTGGGCTTTTTTTTCTGGGACAACAACGAAGCGAGCTGACCGTGTCATCTCGTGGGAATGGTGCGGCGCGCGATTATCGATTGTTTCTGCCGCCGTCGTGCCGACTACCAAGGGAAAGTGGTTGCGTTGTGCCAAAGTGTGCCGGCGCGGCTTAAACAACCCGATTACAAGATCGTCATCGTGGTGCTTGAGGTCCGAAATGCCGTGTCACACTGAAGGGACAAAACGTTTAAGGGTAACGCTTGCGAGAGCGAGAGAGAGAGAGCGACTACAACCAAAAAACCCAAAACCCGAGCGTACCGAGTGAAATTGAAACTGTGGGAGTGTGGGCGTGCGTGTGTTTGTGGGTCAGAATCTGCAACTAAATAACTCTGTCTGCCAGCGCAAAAACCACAATCATCAACCACCGGTCCAGAAAACCATCGGTTCGGGGTTTGCCCATGTTTAGCCCACTTTGTTGTCGCAATAAATTTGCCCAAAGTTAGTTAAAACTACCCGCACGGTCACTTGTGAACACTGGTTAGATGGTGGGCGAGGGAATCCTAGGGGGCGGGTGGAAGGAGGGAAGGAAAGGGATTCAAAACTCCCTTGGACGCTTGGTAGGTTTTGTGCTGTGTGTGTTGCACACGGTATTTGCGGGTTCGCCGCTGTTGCCGAAATTTGTGCTGCGCTGCGCGCTTTATCGTAGCGCCTGAAGGTAGGCTGTACGGCTGCATTTGACCACTGTTTTGGGCCGTTTCGGTTCAAAATTCCTTACGTTTGCACTATGCACGTGCAGCTTCCGGGGCCAGCCAAAGCAATCAGAAACATTTCCCGAAAACCCGAAACAACCGAACACCACAGCAATGATGCAGTTTGCATAGTGCCGTAGTGGATGAGTGTAATAAGCTAGAAAAAGGGTGGTGGAGATGATGTTTTGTGCAGCTTCCCACAAGCCCAAGCTTCACAGGAGGTAACGCTAGTTAAATCAACCGGTTTCTCGCTGCTCGTAACAGCGTAATGGCGAAGATCATAAAGTGCACGCGTTCCCCTGCATACGCGAGTGACCGAACAATCATTTCGGCACAATTTTTGAAGCCTTGTTCTGCATATACACATCGTTTTTTTTACACATCATTTCTTATTAGCACTTCAGTGTATCTGGTTGCAGTGTGCAGTGGTTTTTTTTTGTTTTGTTTTTGGGTGTGCCAACCACTGGCAACTTCTTTTTCAAGAGCCCGTACTCGCTGGCTCAGCAATTCGCACTTTGGCCCAGCCTGTTTAACGGATGAGGGCACTTACGCTAAACGCTTTACGGGTGGTTGATGTCTGGCTACCGGTAGTGGCACAAATCGTTGGCCGTGTCCAGTCCGCTCTTGGGCTCTTGGGAATGACCTCTTGAACAGTCGTCGCGCAGCTGCTTGAACATTTTAGTTTTTCGTTTCGTTTTCACCTTGGAGTAGGCCAGTTTAGAAGCAAGGTCTTTCGGTTAACGTACAATTTAGTTTCAGAGCGAGAGAGAGAAACAGAGATAGAGAAAAAAAGCAAGAGAGACTGGCCTCAACAGTCAGTAGTGCCAGTAGTGCAGTTTCGGTAGGTATAGTCAACCAAGCTTGTCTGATGTTTTACATTCAAGTGCAGCATTTCAAGTGACTGTTTTTGTCGTTGTTGGTAACGCTCGTATCATGATTGATTTTGTGAGAGAAACGCATAGCTTTAGGCGCAACCAAGGTACCTGTACCTTTGAAAGGTGCCTGAATGTATGCAATTTGCTGTTAAAAACATATGTTAACGCACTCTATACTTTGCGATTATGGTTTTGCAATTTCTTCATTTAATAGGCTATTCAAGATGTTTTAGCTTTAAATTCGAGTAAATGTTTATTTTGAATACATTGCTTGGATCTTCTTGGTTCTCGACTGTTTCGTAGTAAAAATCGTGTGCAAAATAGATAACTTTAGGCACAGGAGTTTACTGTCTAGGCCGTAGCTCCGATAGGAGCCTGAATGTATGCAATTTGCTGTATAAATCACATCTCAAAGTGCTCTAAAGTAAGAAAAATTCATTCGCATTTTTTTCTTAGTTTGTACAGTTTGTTCTAATACTTTACATTCAAATAAAAGTTACTTTTCAGTTCTTGGTGTTCAGTATATTCGTAGTAAACGATGTGCAAAAACACATTACAGAAGGCGCAAGAATTTACGATTTTGAACGTGTTAAGTATGCAATTTTCTCCTTGACGTTCTGGCAGACGCATCAACGCCATCACTACATTTCTGCTTGGGCCCACCACGTCTTCTCTGTCCTTAAAGGACTTTACGGGCTGGGTCGTCCGGTGCCATTCTCATGACATGACCAACCCACCGGAGCCTGGCGAGCCTAATTCGCTGCCGTACAGCTCGAGGAGCTCGTGGTTATAGCGGCTTCTCCATTGTCCTTCCACACATACGGGGCCAAAATTCCTCCTGAGCATCTTCCTCTCGAACGCGGTTAAAAGGGACTGTTTCGTCAGTTTTAGACAGAGTCCATGTCTCAGAGGCGTGTGTGAGCACTGAGAAAGGTTTTGTACAGTCCCAGCTTCGTCCGTCGCGATAGGTGCTTTGAGTGGAGAAGTTTTCTCAGGCTGTAGTATGACCGGTTGGCAGCCAGCACCCTTGCCCGCAATTCAACGTCTATGTTGTTATCGGTGCTGACTTTTGACTCCAGATAGGTGAAGTTTTGGACTACTTCGAAGGTGCGATCACCTATCTGTACATCACATTTGTAGATCAGTTAGACGGGCTATATTTTAGATTGGATCTCAATAATCTCCAACCCGAGGTTCAGTGCCACCTGATCGATCCTTTGAAAAGCTTCTGCTACGTAGGAGAGTCTCAAACCAATGATGTATATGCCAACAGTGTATGCCAAGGTCTGGAGTGACTTGTAGAAGGTGGTCCCCGAAGTTTCCACCCACGAGTCTTCCTGGCGAAAATCCTTGGTAGACCTTGAGGGTTTTCCATCCACATTCTCCTGGCATGTGATGTTGGTTATTCTCATTCGTGCTTAGATTGGAAAGCTTGGCCGAGATAACAAATGAGTTCATTGCGTCATATAGTTTTACCAAACTTAAGACGAACGAATGTAAACTTACGACTGAGGCGCCGTTAAAAAGCCTGAATGTATGCAATTTGCTAAACAAAATCTATCATGAAGCAAGTAATAGAAGCAAGATTGCAGTAATATGTAACTTTAAAGTGACAACTTTAGTGTTGGTTTCGTTGTATTCTCGATTTATTCGAGAATGATGTAAAGCTGATAATAACAAGATTGACTTTATGCGCAAAATGCACAGCTTTAGGCGTACAATTTTGCGTACGCATCTTTCGCTCCGAGAGAGTCAAGTTGATGAATAAACCACCCTCGGATATGCAGTGTCGAGCGCTATTTATAATTGTAAAATTCTTCATTAAAAATCTAAACAATGTTTTACCACTGTACTGTCAACTGTTTGTGCTCAAATTGCATACATTTCGGTGCCTTTATTTGCGTACACCCGTTCGAGCACCTCGGAAACAGCCTGAATGTATGCAGCTTTCGAGTGCAAATAGCATCGCAACAAAAATCTCTCCCGCTTAAAAAGCAGCCTAACCGAACCTGAAACGCATACCACCGTCAAACCATTGCACCTGTCACACCACCGTTGACCGTTTAGATGTGAAGCTTGTGTTGTGTGAACTTGCGTTGAGGAATTTGTTTTTGTGTGTGTTTTTTTTTTGCGCTCTCTCCCAAAACACATAGATACGGTTTCACCCTTATTTGATCGACCGAACACCAAAAAGGCAACATAAAAGCAAACTCCCGGCATGGGTTTTGCATAATCGTAAGGTATGTGAATGATGGCAGGAAAAAAATATATATATAAATCGGTATAAAACAAAACCGTCTCACACACTACAAACGTTGAAAGGCGAAAGAAAAGCGTGTGCGTGAGAGAGCGAGAATATCCCCGTGTGGTGTTCTTGTGCCGCTTTTTGCTAGTTTTCGCTTTCATCCCGGTTTTTGCGAAAACGATTTCAAACATTTTTCTTCGGCTCGTCTCGCACCTCCTTTCCCTGCTTGGCGTTGGCTTGTAGCAGTACATCAAAACTGCATGCGTGGTGGCATTCACAGATAGTGAAAGATGTTCGGGGTTTGGTCTTTTTGATCTGCGAGCGCTAGCGAGGCTTGTGTCGGTCTGTGATGCTGCTGCTCATGTGCAAACATATATTTGGAGATGGTTTTCTTTTTTGTATTGCTGTGAAGTAACGAGCCATCAAATGGATTGGTGCAAAGGTATATGACAGAGAGTAGGAAAGGAAGAGTATGTGTGTGAGAAAAATGGAATGAACCGAGAAAAAGATGAAATATGTTCTATCTATTTAAAAAAAAAAACGTAGCGAACGTAAAGAAACGGAACACCGTACGATGTAAAGCGTGACACACATTCTACGGTGGACGGTTAGAAAATGGAGGTTGCTGTGTGCTGTGAGAATGGCACTGTAGCTGCTGCTAGGTGAAACCGTAAACGGCGTCAGCTGTTAAAGCTGGGCGGCTGGAAAATTCTCCTTTTTGCTGTTAAAAAATTTCAAATTATCGTTTCTGAAACTGTTACTGAAACTACAAAAATGTGTTTAATTTAACATATATGAACTATTCAAGCTGGGCCCGGAGAGGCTTGCCGCGATCATGCATCGGTTGATTGTCAGGATATGGGACCAGGAAGAACTACCGGACGACTGGAAACTGGGTGATATTCACCCAGTGTACAAAAAGGGCGACAGACTGGACTGTGCTAACTTCCGAGCCATCACAGTCCTGAATGCTGCCTACAAGATCCTGTCCCGAATACTCTTCTGCAGACTCGCGCCCCTTGCTCCAGATTTCGTCGAGAGCTACCAAGCTGGATTTGTTGGAGGGAAATCCACTACCGACCAAATCTTCACTCTACGGCAGATCCTCCAGAAGTGCCGGGAGCACCAGATCCTCACGCACCACCTGTTCATTGACTTCAAGGCAGCCTACGACACCATAGATCGTACCGAGCTATGGTACATCATGCGGCAGTACGGTTTCCCTGCGAAGCTGGTACGGCTGTTGAGGGCTACAATGGACGGTGTGCAGTGCAAGGTGAGAGTGTCGAACATGCTGTCGGAATCGTTCGAATCTCATAGGGGACTGAGGCAAGGGGACGGACTCTCCTGTTTGCTGTTCAACATCGCTCTGGAAGGTGTCATGCGAAGCGCAGGCTTCGACATCCGGGGCACGAATTTCACCCGGTCTCTCCAATTCCTTGGCTTCGCGGATGACATCGATATCATCGGACGAACATCTGCGGCGGTGTGCGAAGCGTACACCCGACTGAAACGCGAGGCCGATAGGATTGGATTGAGGATCAATGCGACGAAGACAAAGTACTTGCTTGCCGGAGGCTCTGACCGTGATAGAGCACGACTCGGAAGCAGAGTATTAGTTGATGGCGACGATCTCGAGGTAGTAGAGGAGCAGCGTAACAACGTAAGCAGCTAAATCCGAAGGCGCATTGTTCAGGGGAATCGTGCCTTTTATGGGCTCCACAAACTTCTGAGATCCAGAAGACTCCAACAACGCATGAAATGCGCCATATATCGCACTCTGATACGGCCGGTAGTCCTCTACGGAGAAGGAGAATGAACCACGAGCTAGCTGAGCTGTTTGACGATGCAGACATCCTGACGGTTGCTAAAGCCGGAAGAATACGCTGGTTGGGGCACGTGATGAGGATGCCGGACTCATGCCCTGCCAGGAAAGTGCTCGTCAGCGACCTGTTTGGCACGAGGCGCAGAGGAGCACAGCGAGCTCGTTGGCTGGATCAAGTGGAGTCAGACCTGAGGGATATCGGATGCAGCCGGGGATGGAGGAGTGCAGCCATGGACCGAGTTTCCTGGAAACTAATTGGACGCCAGGCCCTGTCTACAAGACGTGCTCCGTAGGAGCAGGCCAGGAAAGAAGAAGAAGAAGAACTCACTCTCACACACACGCGTTAACAAACATTTGCAGACAGAAATAAAGGGAACAAAAAATCGTTACCAGGATGAGCTACGGACGGGCCTGAAAGTGATTTAATTGTGGGCCAAAGTTTGCCAACTCTTGGTAAGTGGGAATTCATTATTATGTTGACTATCAGCAGCGCAGTTTGTTTTTATTTGTCTCTACTGTTTTGGCACATTCTTGAGTTCTTTTACTCCCCCATTTCCATTGCTTTCCAGGTGTAAAATGGCCGTCTCGCCAACGCAAACGGCTGGCCAACGAAATTATTACTCCACCGTGCCAGTGCCATGCAGGAAGAGGAGGAAAGCGAGTAGAGGGGGAGAGGGGTTTGCGGGGGGTTTCGAAAATGGTCCGTTGAAATAAAAGCTCAATTTGACGGTACATTGGGCTGCTAATTCCCGGGAGGAATGAATTTTTAACTAACACCGAAAGCCAAATTGGCCAACCAGCAACGCCGGCCGAATGCCCGGCGCACACGCATAACAAAAGTGTAGCGAAGCACGCCAAGAATTAGGCGACAGAATGTGGATGCGGAAAGAGATAACGAGAGAGCGAGAGAAATAAGGGAGCAAACAGAACACGAAACAAACAAAAAAATATATTCGGAAGGTTCGCCGTCTGCTCATTATAATATATTTTAAGCTTCAAATTGCTTTTGCGGTTAAGAGCGCACCACCGTTAAAGTGGCATTGTTTTACGGCTGGGTTTTTTCCCTCCCCTTTTTTCCACTAGGCGGGGTTTTGTTTTCCTTCGGTCCCTCCATTCATCAGCAGCTCGCTTACTACCTCCTGTCCGGTGGTAAGCGACGCATCCACATGGAAACAGTATAACTTTTCCATCATTATTATCCCTCCGAGCAGGTATTATTGTTGAGCGCTTGTCACTACAATTTGCTGCCCGGTTGCTTTAGCTGCGAGCGGGGAGGGGGAGGAAAACAAAACATAAACAGCAACATTACTCTGCCACGGACGGTGGGCTAATAAAAGTAAACCCAAAGCCAGCACCGAAAATGATCAACACAGCGAATCATTTCGCACAATGTTTCGGTTCTCGCCCGTTCTATCGTGCGCTTTCTTCTCAATCGCTTGGCTTGCGAATCGCGAAAAAAAGGCAAGAGAGATGGGTTTTCAATTGAAATCCCTAGCCGACAAAAACGCTACCATAAAGCGGGTATCACCGTTTGCTTGCCGGTGGCTGGCCCTTTTGTCGCCGATTACGATACGGGAGCTTATCAGCAGAGTAGATTACCAGCGCGCGAGCGCCCCTTCTTTACGCACACTAGCAACCGGCACATTCCTTTGGTGCGTTACAGTTGCTTTCTCTTCTTTTTTATCTAAGCTAATTTTCCGCGCTCTTGATTATGATGGTTTGCCTTCGGTATGGTGCTTTCGGTTTTGTGCCATCAGTGATGTTTCGGTACCCATCGATACGGACCGTTAGCGCTGATAGTTCGCTTTGCTTTGGTTTTTTTCTACACTTTTATTTGGTTACTGTGAGTTGTTTTAGCGTGGGCGAGTTGTGAGAACTAATTTATGATATTTACTGAATTTAATTAAAGGGAAATGATTAAAGCTTAAAGCACAAGAGAAGAAGGATGGTAAAGGACAGCAAAACAGTCACAAAGATGCAAGAACAGATTATACACGAGACTGAAAGTAGTTTCAGGAGGTGTTAGACTCAAAATTGGGATAGGATCTCAAGCAACGCAATCAACGAGAAGGAGCATATAATCAAACTGAGAAATGTAGATCCGGAGCATCAGCGGACTCCTGAAGCAAGACACCAAATGTCATTGGTAGCAGGCTTGAGTCATGTAGAGTCTCAGATGTTAAGAGTCTAAAAAATCTCAGCCAATAAGGACCCACGCCCTCTTTAATCCGGGGAAACATCGGGGACCAACTTCAAAAAGTCAATTCAGATTCCTGACATACTGATACAGCATTGATTTGAGGCTCTCCTATGTAGTAGATGTTTACTAAAGGATCCGGAAATTAGCTCTGAACCACGGATTGGGGATTAACGCTTGGAGATCTGAAAAGGTGATCGCATCTTTAAAGTTGTCCAAAATTATCGGGGCCTTAAAGTTTTGTGATGTTTAAAGAAGGCACAACGTGAACAATCATCTCCACTGTTTAGAACCGTTATAGTCACAGTGCTCTTAAACGCCTCTGAGACATTCCTCTGACGAAAATCTTTGATACGTTCGATAGGAAGATGTGTGGTGTTCGCCTTTACAAAAAAATAAAATTCTCGAATATCACTCTCAACCTGCAACATTAAGGATTAGCTAGGATACACATTGCTTAAGAACTCAAGTAAGTGATAGAAGAGAATGAGCGAAAACGCGAGATAGAAATAGATTATAAATAGGGATCGTTGAGATTAGCCAACACTCTCAATCGCGTCACCTCGTAGAGTAAATGACCAACAGTGCGGGAATAAATAAATTGTAATAAGTAACATTTACAGATACTTCAGAGAATTTAAGGCCCTCTAGGTGTAGAAAGGTGTTCTATAAGCTGGTGTGGTCACTGTTAAGGTATGGATCCGAAACCTCTTGAACAAAGGCTCTCCATACCCTATTTCGACTCAATACGTCCCCGATGTATAGAACGCTAACATGTCTCTCCAAATATCTGAGCTTGGGTAAACGGGGAAACCCAACCCCTTGGGAAGAGGGACAGCTAGTGTCTGTTCTCGATGTTAGGGGCGGCTGACTCTTCTTTCTGTCCTGGCTTCCTACGGAACTTTAAATAACTAGGAAGCGTAAGCCCTCCGACGAGACAGGAGGTTGGCTGAGAGGCCTCACAAGCAACGTACGATAAGAGAAGAGAGGTGTAGAAAGGGTATCCGAACCATAGTGCAGCGAATGAGAGTCACTAGGCTCCTTAGAACTTTTCTTGTGAGAATTTGACGAGCGAGCTAGTGTCCAAGAGTCGATTGTCTCAACATCTCTCTGCGGGTATCATTTAGGGGACTCGGAGGACACATACACATATGTCTATTTCAAGTGTTTTCGACAGTCAGTTCAATGAATTAAAAAAATATTACAAGATTTCCTATATGGTGGAACGATTTTATTAGAATGAGACAACAGTTTAAGTAGAATTGAATCAAAAGAGTCTCTATAACTGTTCCAAACTGAAGCAGGACCTTATCCAGCGCTAGATGAGTGATAATAATTTAAGTTTCAATAAATTAATTCTATTGTTATATGAATTTGAACGAAATCAATTTCATGTTTAGGTTCCAATGAGAGAGCAAATATCCAGAATCACTGTCAGAAGTTTGCCCACAGTGTTTTTGGGTTCTTCAACATTGTCTAAAGATCTACGTTACCTACAGAATCTAAAGGATCGACAAAAAAAGAGCTCCTGTTGGTCGAAATTTACATAAAAATTATTACAATTTGCAGCAATTTAGGCACATTCTGCTGAGATTTGTTTAAAACATCAAAACGCCTTAATGTATACCAATTTGTGAAAGCACCTGGATGGTGTCAGTTTTTTTTTTAGATTGTTAATTTCATTTCCGTTTCTTCGACGAAGAAAAGCTCCAAATTTCCATCGAGAAACAAAAAGGGGGGTTACGATCCGGTATCACGTAACATTAATCGGTACTATCATTTACTAAGCTTTCTCTTCGGTACGGTTTGACATTTAAATTCCCAAACACAAAAAAACACACACACACATACACACGCACACAGAGAATTAAGAGCGAATAATGGTTTCGTCTAAATTTGCAGTAAGCCACCCCAAGCGCACGCTTCACAGAGCGGCAGATTATCGGAGGGCTGGTAATGATGGTCATTGGATCTTTTTATTAACTTTCTGCCGCTGGTCATCTATTTATTTTTGGCCTAGCCCCATCTACCTTTCCCCACACTCTCTGGCTCCCCTTCCCCTCCTCCCCCTTTATCTGCAATATTCTTCCCCCCCGTCTTGCTAAGCAGATAGGGAGTGAAGAAAATTAACGAAGAAAAACTGAAAATCGTAATATCGATTAAATTTATCGAATAAATGGCATTAACCGGGACAAATGGACAAACGCGAACCACAAGCCAAGCCACGGTTTAGAGCTAGTCTTACTACAAACGCCAAACAGAGGCAAACAAGCACCGGCCATGCCACGTACCACCGATAACGAGCGACCAGGCGTCTCCATCGGGAAGGCACACCGCCGATAAAAATCTTTCCGGTATGTGGGTATGTAACAAAAAAAAAAAACCCACCACACTGGCGCAAAGCACCAAGTTAATGGAGCACAAGCAGCAATGTGAAATTTCATTGCTTTTAATTTAAATTCAATTGTGGCCCTCCCTCTCCCTAGCACCGGTGGTGAGCGTAAGAAAATATTAAGCACGGCAAACTTAAAGCAAATCCTCCGGTAAGATTTCTTACTCGCTTACGGGTGCGTTCGTTTTAGGGGAGGCGAACTCAATCAGCCCACCGTACCGTACCTTTCCCCCGTTAGTGATTCCCTTTTTAAGGCGCTTTCTTTCTCCATTTTGTTTCGCGTTGTTTCGTTTGACCTTTTTGCTGTGTCTGTATGGTGGAATGTGATTTGTTTCGGAGGTTTTCCTTAACTTGTTCTGGCTTCTTCTTTCGGCTTTTGGTGGAGCTTTTGGTTTCTTCTAAAGACTCTTTGCATGCTTATGGGTGAGCCTGTCTCTGTTAACGGTCGCTTTTTCCCGCTTAAAACGGAACACAGAACGGGGAAAAAAAGAATCGATTTTTGATAGAAAAATGCGACCGAAAATAAAGTGAAAAGTAGCAAGAGCTACGTTTTTTTTTTCTTACTGCTTGATACTTTGCAATACAAAGGCAGGACATTCAACTCGATTTTGCTAACGATTAAGCTGGTTGCAGAAAATAGAGGCTCAAACAACAACAAAAAAAAACGGTGGACGGTAAATGCAGCGAAATCGAAATTGAAATCCCGCTTTGGTTTTGCTTTTATTTCTGCCTCTGTTCGCTTTGAGTGTTGGATCAAGCACACACACACACACAACATACACGCTCGATGCGATATGCGAACGGTACAAACAGTGAGGCCGAGTTAATAGAGCGCAAATGAAACAAGGCCCGGCAGAGGCTACGGCCGGTAACGACGAAAGTCCAATGTCGATGATAGTATTCGTCCCGGCATTAGATTGCAACTGGGGGGGTTGGAAAAATGTTTGACCCGTTTTCCATTCCGATGCTTTAAAAATAAAGCATACACACACACACACATATTTGAATCCTTTAACAGTACAAAACAGGAAGAAAAAAAGGCCCCCTCCCAACATGTCACCAGAGCACATACACAGTGGCTGGAATTATTTCTACGTTCGCTGCTGTCAGCTGTGGCAAGCTTATTTGTGTACGTATGTCAACAGCCTACATCCGTCTGTCCATCAATTGGCCCCATTCTGCCCCCTCCCCTCCTTCTCTTGCCACCGCCATCCTTCCGGTTCGTCACTTTCCAATGGTTTTTTTTTGAGCTAGCACAAAATTCATTTCCATTTTCGTTTGCCATCCGGACGGCAACTAAAACTGTCAATTCAATTATTGTCCAATCGTCACACACACAGAGCCATTACGCTCTCTTAAATGTGATTGCTTTTCATACCATTATTTGTGCTTATTTTTTTTTATAGAAAATAAAACTTTTAACGCTATTTATCGCTGCTTTTTTTATGCACATGCATTCCATCACTCAATCACAGCCCTTTTTTTTTGGAGTAAATTAAAACGAGAAATGCATCCATCAACACATTAAACTATTTGCTTAATTAATGTGTTGGTGCCGTGACCAGGATACAAGCTCTTAATGAGAGCCTTTTACGCTTTTCTACTCACTGTGTTAAATCTTTCCCGGTTATTTTTCTTTAAAGTTCCTTACTAATCAAAAACACTCGATGTTACAATTACTCGACAAATACGATGTTATCATCCGTACCTAAATGGGTAGTACTTGGTGAGATTGAGCTTTAAAAAATTAATGAGTAAAACGAGATTAGACTAGATCAAGCAATATTTTTGAAGCTGGAAGCTGGAACATAAAAGGAAAAAAAAGGTTTGAAAGATGTGAGGTATCTATGTTTGAAGAAAATAGAAGGTTAAATTTCTTTTTTCAACTTAAGATTTTTTGTAAATTTTGAAGTTCTCCACCGATTGAGATGTTAGGTAGCGTTTAGGAGAGAATAGTAGTTCTCCGGGGCGGCCCGGTGGTACTGCGACCGCGGCGCCGGTCTTCACACGGCAGGACCGGGGTTCAAGTCTCATCTGGGCCGTTCCCCCATAGTGAGGACTGACTATCCGACTATGCGGTAACAATAAGTCTAGTAAGCCAGAAATGGCAGGCATGACCAAGAGGTCGTTAGGCCAAGAAAGAAGAAGAAGAAGATGGAGCAGAAGGAACCTGTTGCTAAGTCTCCTAAGCCCACTTCATATTTGTGTGTTTAATTCTATGCGTTATCAATGCGTTTCTTCGTTACTACAAGAGAATTCAGCCTCAGCCTGAGGAAGTTAAGTTACAATGTATTTCCTCGAAAGTATTCTTCATCTTCACAGTTAAGTAAATTAAACTGTATACGAGCTATACTTAGGTAAACGTTAAGCTCTACTTTGTGGCGTACCTCCCAAAGATGTATAAATCGAGCTGTATCTCGTTAATGCCTAAGGTAGTGTAGACTCTTTGAGCATGAGCAGTTTGCGGTTAACTGGCATAGACCTGGAACTCAACACAACCGCATAAGAAAATGTCTAACAGAGTTTAATTACACTTTCTTACAAGTAAGTAGTTTTCACTGCTGCGCGACTTGGTGATTGCCATGCCCTAAATAAGAACAAGAAACAGGCCTTATTGCTGAAGTCAAACAATGCTGCGTTCTGCTTCCAACTGCTCCTTAACCAAATCAGCAAACATAAGGCGTCTATGAAACAGAGGCGATATTCGTCTCAGATCCAGTTTATCCAGCAAGCCAGTTTATCCGAATTTGAGCGGGATATTGCGAAGAATCCTCACGGAAGAACTAGTCTTGTAATATCAGCATCATCTATCCCATATACTAGCAGAAAGACAGGCAGCAACTTCAGGAGTGTTACGATGTTTGTACGCACGCACGCTCTTCGCTGTTTCGTATTGAATTGTATTCCTCATTTACTTTATGAACGCACTACCAAGTATCTTGTATCCTGTCCTATCATCTTAATCCCCAAGCAACAACCACTCACGGTGGCATTCGCAAAGCCTACTTGTAGGCGCAAGAATGTTAAAAACCGTCTACGGGTTGCTACAAAATCAACCTTTTCCAAGAGATAGGTGGAACTTATCAGGGAGTACTCCATAATGGAAGATTAGAACCATTAATCTTCCGTATGAAAAGACCTGACGCCTCCGTATCCTCTGCCAGATCTTCACCAAGCGGAATACCTACGAGAAGACTGCAATTTTGGGCAGAGCAGCAGCTGTCTCTGTCTCCGGGTGATAGATAGAGATTCATTCAATACTCTGATGTGAAAGCGTGAAAGGACCTAGAATTTCTATACGTCCATTTAGAGTCTGAAAGTTCACCGATTTGAGGCTCTTCTATGAAACAGAAGCTTACCAAAGTACTGTGCGTACTATCAAGCACTAAATAATGCAGGTGTGATGTACATGGATAGGCGATCGCACCTAAAACATATTTCGAAACTTCAAGCTTTTTGGTCAAATTTCTCAAGTATTTCAACACTTCTACGATCAACAGTCATCAAGGACAACAACCTAGATGTTGGGTCGAGCTCAACGATCCGGTTTTGGAATCTGACTGAGGAACCTTCTCCACTCAAAACACTCATCGCGATAGATCCCGATGCCTCTAAGACATGAACGTTGTCCAAAATAGACGACCTTCCCTGTACCTGCTGTTTGGGACGATAGTGCTCAGAAGGTTCAAATATCCAAACATATGCACAGATAATAAGATTCGTCCTCAATTTCTCACGGGGATTTAGCCAATTCTGGAGAACCTTTCCCACTTGCGCTACTCATGACATAAGTCATCCCTGAAAACGATTAATCTTAATTTACTTTCACTCAATCTGAACAACAACAACAACCACTCATTCAAAAACAAAAAACAAACGCCATAAAACATCTAAAAGTGATGTGATCCCACCATTTTGTTCCGCAAATGGCTGCCGGAATGCAGCGTACCACTGTACACGATATTGGTGACATGCGGCACTTGAACAACAACAACAACAAAACAGAACATCAAGCGAAACAGTGTGCACACTTATCACCTGATGTTAACCGCAGCTCATATTTTTACTTCTCACCTCGCACCACCAGCCTTCCCCGCAACCTCCGCTTTCCTTGCCTTTCCTTGTTTTTTTTTTTTTGTTGCACCACCATCGATAAAAAATGGTACTAAAAATGGCAAAACAACACGCAAAGCATCGTAAAAACCGATCGAACCAGTTTTGTTGTTGCACGAAAAGTACATCACATCCTCGCTCTTCCTCGTACCCGTCCCCCCCATCAATAATTCCTCCTTCCTGCATACTTGTTCCTCTGTTGGGAAAATTGCCTTCCATTCGCATTCGATGGCTACGGGTACTAAAGGAGGACGGATGTGTGTGTGTGTGTGTGTGTTTTTTTTGGGTTATTTTGTTTCGCCATCACCATTTTCTAGCGCCTTTTGTTATTACCACCATCGCTTGCAGAAACCTTTCCGACATTTTGTTGCTTTTCGTGTTCTTCCAGTTTTGCGTCGGTCAATACCGGGGTCACCAGGCAGTTGCTAGGTGAGGCTTAAGGCTCCAACTCATCTGTTGATTGTGGGTTGCCGAATGGTGCGGGTAGCATTTTCCGGGACTCCAGTTTTCTACCACCCTTCAATCATCGTCTCTAGTATTCCAGCCTTTTGTTTTTCGCTCTCTCTCTCTCTCTCTCTCTCTCTCTCTCTCTCTCTCTCTCTCTCTCTCTCTCTCTCTCTCTCTCTCTCTCTCTCTCTCTCTCTCTCTCTGGCTCCCGTTTTCAGTTATTAAAGCGCTACACTGTGCCCCGAGCACTCAAACGCCGTGAAGTCGGGCTACGTTTTTATGCACCTTCTTTATGTCATTTGATTGACTTTGTGTTATGCCCTGCCAAGTACAACCACCCCCATTTAAAGGTACGCCGCACATTCGATACGATGTGATTCAGGGTTGTGCACTAGCGGCCCAACGTGCCTGGTGTGCTTGTGATGTGTGGTATTTTTACTCTTCTGTCTTTCTTGCTTCTTTTCTTTACTGCCCTGCTTATTATTATCATTATTGCTTTTATAATAATTTTCCATCGCAGGCCCGCCCGATCGGTTACGTCAGTTTCATGACCAAAAACCCTCGGAAGGTGTGTGCGTGCGTGCGTATTATTTTATTCAATATTTTGATGATTTCCCAGTAACTCGTAATGATGTGCTGCTTTGCTGTTGATGAATTTTTGGCCGCCTGGTTTTATACATCTACGTGTGGCAAAAAGGTAACGAACCCCTTTTTATCTGTACCGAGGGTTTGTTTTTTTTTTTTTCGTTGGAGTCAAGAATTTCTGTTTTATGGTTACCCGAATCGACGGTGTTAAACATTTGCGCAGTGTGATCCCGTTTTTTACGAAACTGAAGCACGCCTTAAAAGTCTTAAATTGTTAACAAAATTGTTTCAACTATCAATTTTATAGAACCGAGCTGAAGGTTTTGTCTTCCTGCCGCCGAAAGGTATGCAATTCGCAGTACAATACGCAAGTTTATAGACGATTGAATAGTTGACAGCAGCGACCAAAGATCATGATGGTACGAAACTACCTTTGCAAGCGAATCGATGCTCTTTCCATGCCGTTCCACAGATTTGGGTTGAAACCGATAGCCGAACGTGCTTACCTACAAAAGAAACAAGAAAGAAGAGATTGTGTTAACAGAGATAATCGCTTAAGGAACCGTGGGGTTCGCATGTTACGGACGCTGTTGTTCAAAAGCTTGAGGTTTTTGCTTTAATAAATATTTAATGCCTCCATATCGAACCTACGCTCGGAAAACCCGCAAAACAAACCGACCGGACAGTGCGAGCACGGAATAGCCGCCAGCGCTTGGAACCGTTTGATTTGAGATCCGTATAAACTGTGTGCGTGTGTGTGTGTGTCCGGTAACTGCCCGAAGCAAGACGTGCGAAAGCATCTTCCCTCCCGACGCACAGCACAACCGTCCAGATTCTTGAAGATCCCGCTCGCTCCTGCTCTCGCAAAGTCTCGGTAAGTTTTGCGAGCCGGACAGTTTCGTTGTGGTTGTGTCGTGATCAGCGACAGCGGTTGCAATGGGAAGCCACAGTGCGAGGTGCGACCGGGACATACCGTCCCGTCACCCGAATGCCCGGCGGCAAGGTTTCGCCGTATTTCGGTCGAGACACGGCGGCGCACGGATCAAACTTTTGGGACAAACTTCACCGACACAGGTCACACCGGTTTCGAAAGGGCAGTTGTCAGCGATTGCGTGACGGTGTTGGTGGGTGGA
>KZ062383.1:32104-74504 GCA_002091835.1 Anopheles maculatus
GGGGGGAGGGGAGGGGAGGGGGCAGGTGACGCTTCAGCTTTAGTTCGGTGTGGCCGGCCAACGGCCCACCAGTAAAAGCCATGCAAACAAAAACTGATTTCGCGTCGATAGAATCATCAAGCTGTCGGCGGGCCGTTTAAAAATAGTTTTGTGCGTGGTTTGTTTTCGTCTTTTTTTGGGCAGTTTTTTAACGCGAACTTTGAGGTTTGCGCACTTTATTTAAGGATACGTCAATTGAAACGGGTCAGAGCATTGGCATTTGCGTTCGGAGATGCCATTGGTGGTGTTGGAATTAGCAAGTCTTGCATCGTGGGACAGTAGACATTGCTGAGGTTCTTGTCCGTCGTTAGTCCTATGTAAGTCCGTCGTACCACTTATCTTCCTGGACGTGTTTTCCTTTGGGATTTTGAGCCTGATGTCCAACCATTTCTTCGAGAGTTGGCAGAGGCGGTGAAGCAGTTGTGGACATTTGCAACCAAACTAGTGTTTGATCTATGAAGGATCATGGATCATACAAATGCAGTAACGATCTATTTTAAAGGGTCTTCTTCCAATGGCTAATCATAGACATCATCTTACGTATAATCATAGACAACCGCTGAGGTAGATTGGATATGCAACGAAAAGAAGACTCCATCTATTTTTGTACTACAAAGATTCATCAAATTCAAGATGCTAGAAATAGTATGTTTTGCATTGTTTATATAATAGCTCTTAAAGGTAATAAGGATCTGAGAGTACTTTCTTAACATTTTGGAGATAATCTATCAATGGAACTCATGTTGCATCCTTAAAGAAACCCTGACGCTCGCACTATCTTGACCGTTTTCTGGACAAAAACTGGTTCCAGAGTCATATTACTTGATTCACTGCAATATCCTTTCTAAATTCCTTGAAATGTTACTTAGGAAGTCGCATTCGAACGTGTTTTAGCAAACATTTTGCTAGAAATCGCGACATCTATTGTGAAGTCCACATATTGATGCAGGCTCGGAATCGGAATATATTTCACACCGATTCCGAATAACTGGTACTTATTGCTAATCTTATTCCGATTCCTAGTACGACATCAATCTCGGAATTGATTCATATTCCAACTCCGATTTCTTCGCACGGAATCAATTTTGGTTCTGGTACCGTTTCTGGAAGTGATTTAAATTCTCGATCCGATTCCGTTTTCGGAACGGATTCCGATTCTACAACCTACTCCGAATTGGGAACCACTTCCGACACGGAATCCGCAATCGATTCCACAGAACTGAATATTCCGCTACGTCTAGCATACGCGGCAAAGGAAGCCAGTAATGGTAGGCCTAGATACCTCGCGAGAATGTGCCATGTTACCATTCATTCACATTGATGTACAGGTTGTTGCAACTTGTTCGATATCCTGAGCGAAGATTTTGTTCAACGTTTTATAAACTTTTCGAAGCAAAACATTCAAACACAATGTTTGGATTCTTATACACTAGCTTGTTCATTTCTAGCTCTCTTCTTCTGCTTACTTTGACGAGGTATTCCACGGTACGACAGGAGAATCCAGCATTCCAGCGCTACTTCAAGAATTTGCGAAAGCAAACCCTATGGCCATATGTTCCTCGACAACTTCAAATGACTTGAGCCTTAAAATTAACAGATAGTGTCTAGAAATTCTGGTTGTTTCTACTGCTTCCTTAGATTCCGTTCTCAAACCTAGTGCTTTTAAGGCCCTTCGATCGTTAGCTTTAAGTTATCATGAGGACCACTCCAACAAGACCTTGTCATCAGCTAAAGTATCGAATAAATCAACAAATGATAAAGAGATTTTTTTATACCTCGGCCATTTTATAGCACTTGTACCACCACAGGTATAGGTAATGTTATTTGCGCCCCCCAAAAAAAAAAAGCTACGATTACAGCAACTAATCTCTCAACCATCAACCGGCCCAATTGCCTCATTAATTGAACCCCATTTCTTAAGACTTGCGCACACAAAACACTTACAAACAGGCGCAACGCAACAACGCTCTAACTTCAAACGAATCCGCCAACAATAAAGCGTATTTTAATTATGGCCTGCCGCCTTAAAATACTACATAAAGCGTCCACAGATGGATGCGCTGCCGAATCGGCAGTAAAAAAACGTGGTTTGCCAACGTTAAACACAAACGCACACACCGAAACGCCCGGCCCGCACCACTAGACTGCACAGAGATAATCCAGCGATTCACAATTCCGCTTCTTTCCCTTTTGTTCCCCCTCCTTCTCTTCCTCTTCACCCCCCTCCCCGGTGCCGCTTAAAATTGGCGTCAAAGTCCCTGCCCAAGTTTCCCGAGGAGTTGAAGTTATTTCAATTGAAACGGAGTGTTTGGTTTAGTTTTTCGGGCAGACCGGGATATTCCCCGGCCGGTTTCGGGGTGGGTTGGGAAACAAATTTGAAACAATTTGCCAGCCCCTGCCCATCATCCCGCACAAAAGCCTCGAATCTCCCGCCACTCCTTTAGCATGTCCCCCAAAGCGTACAAAAGCGTAATCCTCCGGTGTCTGCTCAGCTGCGCCCGGGAACTATGTAAATACATTAGATGAACTTTCCTCTAAGTTTACCTTTTTCCTGGGTACATACACACCCTCTGCGTCCCGGTACGTCTTATTGAGGTCGAACCCTGCCTGATCTTGTCTCAGAAAATCTCACACACACACACACCTCTTCTGCCATGGTTTCGCGAGCAACCGTAACGGCTGATAACCGCCGTTAAGTGTCTTTCGCTGTTTGTCACAAACGTTTTTGTTTTTTCTGGTCCAGCCAAGCTGCCATCTACAGCAACCATCGGGAGACGTGGGAAGGCTTTCGAAACACAGCAATTGAACCAAAAGCGTCCGATCAGCGCTCGGGAGTGTTGTCGTGTTTCGTTTTTATTGTATCCTTCGGCACTGGCAGCCATCGGATGCGATGGTTTTGGGTTCGCCTCTACTTACTTTCTTTAATATTTGCGTTTAGCATACCTTAACTACTGGCGAGTTAGAACCACCGTAGAGGTACGGGAGCGAAATTGATAACAACAATAAAAATAATAATAAAAGAGTCCATCAACTAGGCGCAGGATTGCCGGTTAGCCGTTCGATAAACAACGGACGCGAAGCTCCCTTGGCTTAGGACCAGCAGCAAGAATAAAAAAATGGAGCTGTAAAATGGCGGTAGCACACACACAAAAATGGTCACTCTTCCCCTCCCCCTACCGAGAGGGCTGTACAGTACTTCGGGGCGTTGTTTTGTGTGTTTGTGCTCGGCTTGCTCGATGCGAAGCGGACGGAGCAAAAATTGAGACATTATGCAAATGTCCGTTTCCGGTTATGCCCTTCCGAGTTTGAACGGTTTACACAATTGCCCAACCCTCCGAGCTACTGCCCCAACAAAACATAGTGTGCGTGTGTATGGGCTCAAGGATGGGGCGAGATAAACACAATACACTCGAGAAGCGACACGCGATTTGCATGACAAGCGATTGTTACTGAAGTTCCGAATGGGGGGGGACCTAAATATCCCGAACTTCCAGAAATCGAATCCCTGCTCAACGGATGCCTCCTGCCTGCCTGCCCGAAGCTCCCTTAATAGGAAAATAGCTAGAAACTGGTGAGCTAAACACATGAAGCCCAACACGCCGAGAAGGAGTCGCCGCTAGTCGTGACCTAAAGATGCTCACCCTCAAAAACGGAATCCCCTATCGTACGGTGGACTACTTTGTGGACAATTTCAAAAACACATTCCAACTCCGGTTCCAGCCAAACCCCGAGCAAGTGGAAGCGGACGGGCGGGTGCCAGTGCATGGGAATTCTTGCGAGGAATTTCGGACCATCACATTGGCATGCACTGCCAGATGTTTGCAAATGGTGTCTCCCTTTTACGGACTCTATATGTGTGTGTGTGTGTGTGTGTGTGGAAGGAGTGTCCAGTGGTACGCACAATGCAAAACTCATTTCCCAAAGTGCCACCCGCCGCCTAAGCACGGTCCACACCCCACTATTGGCGACGACCGTACAAAAGGAAAGTAACACAGATACTCTATCAAAACCCTGTCAAACTTCGGTGACTGCTACCACTGCCCGTCACGACGACTTCCGGAATTCTGCTGGCAGCGCACGGGTCTATATGCTCGCATGTAAGTCGTTCCGAAAGTTCCCAAGAACATTAAGAACACGCGCCCCCGAAGAAAGATGACCTTACCCGCCGGCAACCTCAAAGTCTTGGATTTATTTTTCAATACCCCGACCATACTATGCCGTCCCTTTCCGTCCGTGCGATGCGTTCTGGGATGGTCAAAAAACTTTGCGAAATAAATTCTCGGCACCGGACAAATGTGGAAAGCCGCATTAAGATTTACCACAAACTTCTAGCCCCAGCTAACCAATTCAATTTCGACTGCTGGTGTGCGAAAGTAGGAGAGATTGGGAGGTTTCTATATACAGATATATTTTTTTTCTAACTTTCTTTCAATCCCTGCCCTCCTTCAACCATTTTAATTATGAAGTTATCCATCCCGAAACTCCCGTGCTGGTTTCGGTTTCGGTTGGCTTTTCGGGCTTCCGGGCGTTCCAAGAACGCAGTGAGTCGGCATCACACCGACAATATACGGCTGGCATCAAGCGTATGTGCATACGCGCTATGCAACTGTGCAACAACCTTTCCTTTTGATCTTACTCAGATGGTTCAGAGAATGATGTGGGATTTCGGACTTAATTTTTTTCCTTTTAATTCCCGGAAGCCATTAACAAGTGAACGAAGTTTTGCCTTCTATATCATTAGCCGTTGAATTAGATGAAGAAAAAGGATAGCATACTTTTAGGCGTAATAATGTAAAGTGCACTCAGTGAGAAGTTTATTGAGCGGATGTCGATTTTACCTCACAATATGTATATAAAGATAGCGCAAAAGGGCATTGCACCATAATGTTAAGATTATTTTTTGGTTATTGGTGTATAGTTTGTCTTATGGTTTCCCATAAATCACTTATAATTTAATTCAATTAAATCTGAAGAGAGAGGCGTAAACATGAGTGGAAACAAAAAGATGAGTGGTAGCAATCAAAATCATTAGATGAGGAGTTGAAAGAACAAAGTCCTCGAGAGGTTCTATGACTCGCCTAATACGAACAATATGGAGTCCAAGCCGTTGAAGACCAGATTACTGAGCTGTGTAGCCTATTAAATATTGAGGATTCCTAGTATGTTCTAGGTTCTCGTAGCCATACAATCGCTGTGAGACGTTAAGGTAAGACCACGATTAAAATATACGCCTAAGTCCTTGACCAGCGCAACGAGGTTGCCTAGAACCTTGTCCAGAATATAGAGATGGAGTCATAGAATGAAGCACAAAATGTTTCTTACTGTCTTCATGAAAGCCTTTCTTATAATATAAAGTAAATCTGTCTGTTTAACCTTAGTTTAAACGATGCTTATGAGACTCAGTACTTCCAAAAAACATGACCGGCATATTCTGCACTGCATATGCGTTTGATTCCCTGGTTGGTTCTAGTTTCAGGAGTATGGAGATTTTCTTCCTTGGTAAAACAACGTCTCAACTTCTGGCAATCCAATATCCCGGCCGTTCTGGTGACTGTATTAACGCCATTGCTTCATCTCAGTTTGGGCCTACCATGCCTCCTCAATCCATGTAGACGATCTAAAAGGACTTCTCATGACAGGACTAGCCTGCCGAGAACTGGCAAGTCTAACAGGTAATTCCGAAGCATTTTGCAATGAAATTCGATTAAAAGTCGAATGGTCAATTTCAGATAAAGTCCATGAAATAGAGGTGTCAGGAGAACTAGGACTATTAAAACTCTACACAATACTAGTTTCGTCCAACGGATAAATCACAATGAACTTCAATAAAGTATTAAGTGTAACATAAACCACACCTATCATTTCCAATATGTCGCCAGAGTACATTTGTTTTATGTTTTAATGTAACCTAAACTTACGAAATCTATTTTACGGATTTAAGGGAATAGACGCGTTACACATTATACCATTTGCAGTATTCCAAAGTACCTTATTTGGCCTACCTTTTGGCGAACAACCGGGCATTGCAGCTCACAGAGAGACTTTTGCCAGAAAAAAACCGTACGATGCCTTATCAAACCGAGCTAAGCATCCATCGGTGTCGCTAGCATCGAAGGGCCACCAATAAAAGTGCCTCACACACAGCAGAACGGCGATCGAATATTTTACCCATTACGGTGCTCGGCAAAACGATCACTTAAAGTCAATCATATTTCATATCTGGCCCGATCGTGTACGTCTCTTGCGCGCCCTCTTGATGCCCGTGCCGGCAATCGGTTAATCGAGCGTACAGTGAACGAGTATTATTTTTCGGGCCGGTGTTTTTTTTCCTGCGATTACGGGAAGCGGTTTTACGACTCAAAATTGAAAGATTTACGACACCAGCACGCACGCTCCGTCTTAGCGCCCGTCAGCCGCTTTGATGAGCAATTTCAAGACCCGGCTGTGGTGGAAGCGTTTTTCCTCCGGTTTCGGTACTTTCCTAAGGTCAGCCTTCCGAGCGAAAGACGGTAGCCGTACCTACACATGTCACTGTAGAAGCCGGGGAGGTGGGATGGGTCCCGATTGGATGCAGATCGGTCGGAAAATCTACTCGACTCGCTGCTGATTTGTTGCAAGTTGGGCGAGTTTTTCTTGGTGGGATTTCGTTTTTGTCCGGCTTCCCCCGTTTAATAATAACTCCATCACCGGGGGATCGTAAATCTCGATGCTTCAGCTCAAGTGGTTCGGATGAGCGTATCTGTTAAACGAAGAGGGTTTTTTTTCCCCCCCATTCTCAAGTGCGAGTCGGCTTCGCAAAAGCGAGCGGATGCAAAGTGATACTGTTTTGCGGCTAGATAATGCTCGGCAAAATGTGCTGCATCGATGGAACCTGCTTCACGGGCGATTTTAATATGACCCTCTTTTGGGTGGGTTACACGTTAGTTAAATTGTATCATTTTTCCGAAAAGGACTCATCGTTATGGGGTACTCTCTATCGCGTGTTACGTGTGTTACATTGACCGGCGAGCGCAAGAGAGATGCAGGCCATCATTTCGCAACTTTAATCACTCGCTGTATCGTCTTACGTCTAACAGGGGCATTAAAAATCGATTCTCCTTACAAAGGTCAATGAAGGGTGAAGATTGCACGTGGCATTAGCGTCAGCGCCAGCGTCGTGAGACGCTCGGTGTTAGCATGGTAGTGTTGCTGCACTAGCTATGGCCGCTCTATTAGCAAGTACATTTCATGACCTGTGCTATATGACGGGTTTAAGGAAGCATGTCCCAGAAATCGTTTCCCGATAGCCTTGAACAAATGGGTTTTTTTTTTATGAATCTCAATGGTGTTGGGCAGTTTTTGTTTTATTCTGCTAATGTTTAACGCGTCTTGAAGATAACAAGAAGACTATCCTGGCTTGTGGACCACTGTGACTGTGTTTTTACTATAATACTTTGGCGTAGTTTAAAACTCCACCTTTAGAGATTAACCAATATTTTACACATGAATATTAAGACCAAGAAATACGGCCAGGCCGTTCTAATTGAACTAAAAAAAAAAAAAAAAATTAAGACCAAGAAGACGCCGATATTAAGACTTCGTTAGGCCCTTTAATGGACTTGTTAATATGACTGTACGTTTTAAAACACAATATTTTGCTAATTCAACTATGCTTTTAAGATTTAGGACCGAATACGGAGCTACGCAACATTTCTCTAAGGTGTGCGCTAACTTCAGATTGTATGCAAAGAGGACTTCTTTAAGGTATCCTAAGGTACTAAGGGAGCATAGTTGCATTATAAAGGAGAACAACCTAAGTACAAGTTGAATTATGCCTGTGGATGAGATCTGAACACGATTGTAAGAATTGTTGGCTCATGGAGCAGCTCATCTTGAAAAGTCAGTTCTGGACGGCAGAATTGATGCACTTGTTGAGGTGCCACAAGAGAGTAAACTTGATCCACTACTCTTCGTGATCTGCGTTGGAAACCCTCACGTTGATGACCTGAAGTAAGCCGTCTTAATGAAGCAAGAGAACTGAATAGTGCTAAGGCCCCTTTATGATAGTTGCTTGAACATGGTCCTATTGGTCGGTTGAACTTTCAAATAAATTTACAGATTAACAGGTTTTCTAGCCTGTATTAGATACTGTGTCTATAAATCTCATGCCTCTTTTAGAAGATTTGGTCAAACTTCAACCTTTGTTCGGAAAATGACTGTTTATACTGACTGCACTGTTTATAAAGCGGACGTATATGCTGGTTGAAGTTGCAGGAAAATCTTCGAGATGATTTGACCTAATATGTAGATGGATAACCATTCCAGCAAATGATCGTTAGGGTCCAAATAGTAGTTGATACGAGTCCCTGCGTGTTACCAACTCTATGAAGTCCAGTTTATGATCTCTTGTTCTACTTCTGATGTCACAGGGTAGGACAATGACGATCAAGCCTGTTGGTGGCTCTAATCAGACAGGCGGGGCGGCCCGGTGGTGTATACGATAGCGGCGCCGGTCTTCACACGGCAGGACCGGGGTTCGAATCCCGCCGGATCGCCTCCCCGTACGCAGGACTGACTATCCAGCTACGGGTAAAACTAAGTCACAGAAAGCTAGCAATAGCTGGTAGGCCAAGACCTCAAGAGGTTGTAGTGCCAAGGAAGAAGAAGAAGAAGGATCAGACAGGAAGTTTACAAGCCCAATCCGCTTATTAAGCTTATCTACTTCTGTCGAGGTAAATGTTTGAGTCCCTTGAAGACTCCGAGTGACAAGCATCTTCTTATACCTAGGATGCCCCTGGAGTAGGTACAGATGTTTCAGACTGTTTTGTGAGACTTTCCAATTCTCTGGTACCCTTAATGATGGCATTGCGGCCAATTCTTTTCTATTTGTCCACATACCTTGCAGATTAAACTTCTTTGAGGCTGACTGAGGATGTGGGATTTGGTGAGCTCAAGGAGCCCCCGTGCGCGGTTGGTAGACAGTATTATATTGCAACTTTGAATACACCTGTATTCGGAATTGGGGCTCATTACGAGCTGCGCCGGAGGAATTAAAATCAAATAGACCAAAAAAAGCAAACCTTTCACAAATTTCCAGACTTGCTACTAGTCATAGGACACATCAAGTTGACACAACTGCTTCATTGCAGAACACAATACGCATAGAATGACACGGTAAACCGATTCTGCTACTTATAAAAGTTTTGTAGTCTTCTACGCGGTACCAGTATAATCTAGCAGGTCTTTATGACTAGATGAAGACATTTAAGACATAGTGGCTTTGAAGATTTTGAAGGTTTACCGATAAAATGTTCATGGCGTGTGTTCATGCGCAACGGACTTTATTGCTCACAAACTCACAAATCATGCCACATCAACAGCTGACATTCATCAGCAACATTTAGAGTAATTTGATGAGAGAGTTGAATTGCTTGCTCTAAACTGTATCGCAGTATAGCAATCTAGCACTGATGGATCGTCTAAACCCGGAGACAGCGACTGTATTATTGTTTTATTAGGACGTTTAAGCACTTACAAGCATTCAAAATTAATCTTAATGAACTGCCAATACCGGTAGCAACTGTGGTCAAACTGAAAACGTTACTTGGACACGAGCCCGCCCTTAGCTCATCCCGTACGTAACTTCAGCATTAAAGCAAATAAACACCGGTGTGGTGCGGTTAAAAGAAACGCGGATGCCAAAATAAACACATTGAAAATAATCTCGCACTCAGCTGCCACAAGGTGGGGGGGAGGGGGGATGAGAGATGTCGATGTTTCACAGTTCCGTGATTGTGTACACACCGCAACCTGGCCCCCGTAACACCTACTCTGCTGGCCGGTCACGAGAAAAGGATAACGTACTTCACTTGTTCAGCTACCTGCACGCAGCTCCACGACGGTGGTTCTTTCAAATGCTTCGCGTTAGACTATTAGCCATATTTTGCTTACAAGCAGTAAGCCCCATGATCCTGGCACGTAGTTAATTTAATTTCATAATTGTGGTTATGAAAGTGACGCACCGAAATCGCACAATCACACAAATCGAACTGAAAACGTGCAAAACAAAAAAAAAAGCACAGACACAAAATCATTCGTAAGCCTATTGATGCGAGTGTATGTGACTGTGTTGGGGGGTGGAAGGATGTTTTCCCATTCCGTTTTTGCTGCTACCCGGTTTCCTTCAGGTCGTGGGGAAAAGTTTTCGGTTTCCTTTTTTTTTGTTACTTTCGTTTCACTTTTCGCTCGCCTTGACCGATCTTGGCTTGATCGGTAACGAATAAAATCCCAAAACGGGCTCTTTTTTTTGTCGCGCTTCCCAACGGTCACAGCCGGGAAAGTCGACCAAAGCAAAGTGAAAATTTGAATTGTGATTTGTGTTAGGGGGTGGGCTTTGTGTGTGTGTGTTCGAAGTTTAGTTTTTGTACCTTTTTCGGTTGATTCAGAATTGGTACAGCATAGCGAGGCGTGTTGGGAAGGAATCTTATTTATTTTTCTCTAATTCCCTCGTACGGGATGCACAATGGGCGCTTACCGAAGGTTACGGTCCAAAAACACTTCCTTTACACTGTGGAAAATTTGCATTCTTATAAAAAAAAAACTAAGGAATCTAACAAAGAATCTGGGCAACTACTAAAGCCTAGCAAATACTCATTTTACAATAACAATAAACAAATGAAGATGGCATGTGACGACTCTCGATTCAAATGTCATCTAATATAAAAGCGTTACTTAATATTTTTTGTCATACTAAAGGCCCACGAAAACTTCTTGCTATAGTCAAAAAAATCCTGAATAACGTCAAATTTGACATTAAAAAAATCGATTAAAAAATGTGAAAATTAACCCTAGAGTGAAGACCGAAATGCACTACGAAATAGCCTGAAAGCTAATATCTATCCATTTCCTAATGATCAAGAAATTACCGGCAAATATGTACATATTAACACGTTATTAAAGTTGTTGTACTTCAACTCCTAGAGCACCAGAGATATTAGGAGTCTCTGGCCGAATGTGGTAGCAACGCCGGTCTTCCCAATACAAGACTGGGTATCTTCTTTTGCTATCCATTTGACCTAAGGATCGACTATCGCGGTAAGGATGCAGAAGATCAAGGACACCAGCCATGACAGGAAAAGGACGATCTCTCGAAGTTGTAGTATAGGCAAACAAAGCAGAGGTTTGAGGACCCGAGCTTTCAAGGGCCTCGTATACATTAACATCCACGAGCCATCACTGGGTGCCAAGTGTATATATGCCTATCAACTTCCATTCAGCATACGGGATCCAACGAACGTGATTCGCCACTGAGCAGATGCCGATCTAGAGCATAGAGAGTGATTATTTGTCTTTTTTTTTAAGTCAAACTTACTGTATCTTTGACATTGTAGCCTCAAGAGGTGTTTGACCACGATTTCTTGATTCTCTGTTTACCAATAGATGGCTCTGTTTACCAATAGAAACTTGGTCCGTGGCTGCATTCCTCCATCCCCGGCTGCATCCGATATCCCTCATGTCAGACTCCACTTGATCCAGCCTACGAGCTCGCTGTGCTCCTCTGCGCCTCGTGCCGAACGGGTCGCTAACGAGCACCTTCCTGGCAGGGCATGAGTCCGGCATCCTCATCACGTGCCCCAACCAGCGTATCCTTCCGGCTCGTGGTTCATTCTCCTTCTCCACACGCCCTGCTCGCACACACCGCCAAAGATAGTCCGTAGCACCCGCCGTTCGAAAATGGCGAGTGCATTAACGTCCTCCGCCAGCATAGTCCAGAACTCGTGCCCGTAGAGGACTGCCGGCCGTATCAGTGTGCGATATATGGCGCATTTCGTGCGTTGTTGGAGTCTTCTGGATCTCAGGAGTTTGTGGAGTCCGTAGTAGGCACGATTCCCCTGAACAATGCGCCTTCGGATTTCGCTGCTTACGTTGTTATCCGAAGTTACGATCGTGCCAAAGTAGCAAAACTCCTCTACTACCTCGAGATCGTCGCCGTCAACTAATACTCTGCTTCCGAGTCGTGCTCTATCACGGTCAGAGCCTCCGGCAAGCAGGTATTTTGTCTTCGTCGCATTGATCCTCAATCCAATCCTATCGGCCTCGCGTATCAGTCCGCCGCAGATGTTCGCCCAATGATATCGATGTCATCCGCGAAGCCAAGGAATTGGAGAGACCGGGTGAAAATCGTGCCCCGGATGTCGAAGCCCGCGCTTCGCATGACACCTTCCAGAGCGATGTTGAACAGCAAACAGGAGAGTCCGTCCCCTTGCCTCAGTCCCCTGTGAGATTCGAACGATTCCGACAGCATGTTCGACACTCTCACCTTGCACTGCACACCGTCCATTGTAGCCCTCAACAGCCGTACCAGTTTCGCAGGGAAATCGTATTGCCGCATGATGTACCATAGCTCGGTACGATCTATGGTGTCGTAGGTTGCCTTGAAGTCGATGAACAGGTGGTGCGTGGGGATCTGGTGCTCCCAGCACTTCTGGAGGATCTGCCGTAGAGTGAAGATTTGGTCGGTAGTGGATTTCCCTCCAACAAATCCAGCTTGGTAGCTCCCGACGAAATCTGTAGCAAGGGGCGCAAGTCTGCAGAAGAGTATTCGGGACAGGATCTTGTAGGCAGCATTCAGGACTGTGATGGCTCGGAAGTTAGCACAGTCCAGTCTGTCGCCCTTTTTGTACACTGGGTGAATAACACCCAGTTTCCAGTCGTCCGGTAGTTCTTCCTGGTCCCATATCCTAACAATCAGCCGATGCATAATCGCGGCAAGCCTCTCCGGGCCCATCTTGAATAGTTCAGCCACCAGCCCATCACTGCCAGCTGATTTGTTGCATTTCAGCTGTCTGATAGCACTGATGACTTCATCCAAGGATGGCGGGGGCACTTCGTCATTATCATGCTGGCTGTTGTTGTGTTGCTCTCCTCTGTTTTCTACGCTTAAGGATTGTGAAGGTTAAAGCACGTAAGGATGTCTTTAAGGCATGCTCTATATTCCTGCCACCCTTGTATGTCTCCTCTGATAAAGGCCTGTCCGTCCAAGATATCTTGAGATTACGGAGTCAAAGAAGAAAACTAATATTTCAAATTACTGAGCGCCATCTAGTGAGTTAAAGTGGAAATAACTATTCTAAAAAAAACCAAATCTATCGACAGATAATTCGAACCTCAACAATGGACCTAAAAGTGCCCATAGTGGCTATGCGAAACGGTCGCATAGCTGACAGAGTGGGGTAAAAGATCGAGGATGCTTATGCAAAACCCAACAACAACAACAAAAACACAAGTGGAAGAAGCCGTACACACGCACACATAAACACACGCCCATCGGTAAATAACTCACGCAGAAATAAGAAAATTCCCACCGCGGTAGCGTGTAAAGTGCATGTGGTGCCTACATTTAGGCGCGTTTCTCTCAAGCGACCCACCGAACGAACGTTCCTTGTCGTTGTTTTCTTCGTGTTTGCATTTTTGTTTTGGGGACAGTTTTCGATTGCGGTCACCATTGTGAGGCGCGCCAGCCGTGTCGAAACTGAACGTCGTGAACGGAAAGCCCCCCAGAATAAAATCACACCAATCACTCCGGGAGTGATCGGGGACGGTCGGCCGTACCCGTACTGCTGAATTGTCCTACCCGTCCCCCCCTTTGCTCTTTTCTTCTTTTAAAGCTCCCTTCACGTCTGCCACAAATAGCCGAGCCGAATGAAAGCAACATCTTTCACTTCATTTTGAGTGTTGTTGCTGTTTGCAGCGTTCTCCCGCCTAAGCGAAGCGAATGGCGATTTTGGCTTCGTGTGTGTTTGTATGTGTCTGTGTGTGTTACGTCTGTGTTACGCACACCAAATGTGAACGAATGGTCGGGTCCGGTCACCGGGCAGCAAGAGAATGTAAAGCCCCGGTTAGGCTGGGATTAGCTTTTCACGTAAATTGAAAAACTTTCTCATCGACTTTTGGGCCGGCACCGTTGTTGCTACTGCTATCGAGTGGTTTTTTCCTCTCTCTCTCTCTCTCTCTCTCTCTCTCTCTCTCTTCTTTCTTGCTCTATCATTTTCTATCTTGCCTTCCCTAAAAAGCATCCATCGATACTGACCGCCGGTAAGCATAAATTAGACTTTGTCTGGTCATTGGAGGACCTTTTATTTGGCGTCGCACAGCTCTTGGTCGTCTTGGTCGCGGTTGTTGGGCCTTTTTTTTCCTCGCACGCACGGGAGGAAGTTGAGGAGTGGGGGGGAGGGAAGAGGCTCGACGCTTTCATCGAAATTTTTCGCCCGTCGAATATTTTCACTTCACACACATAAAAGGGAACAGCGGCAGCAGCCGCTTTTTTCTAGGTTCGCAGTTTATCCAATGTCTTTACGCGTACGCATTGTGTCGCGGGACATTGTTTCGGGTGACGCCATTTTTGCGCGCGAGTTTCTTCTGTTTGCTGCACATGTTTCATCGTTAGGATATTTAGCCGGAGCTGGCAAGATGATGGAGGTAGTGTCTACAAAACAAAACAAAACGAAAAAACGAGAGTTGTATCTTCCATTCGAGGACAAGAACCGAACCGGCCAAGTAAAAAGCGTAGTTTGAATTTTGCGGAACAACTCTTGGAGTTCCGGTGAGGGTTTTGCTACGCTCGAGGAAGCAATCGCTCTGCCGGTGTTTTTGTTGTTGCTGTGTCTTGTTTTTTTTTTCTTTGGCCACCAAAATCCTCCGAGAGGAACAAATATTATTTCTCTCGGGTGTTTGCCTTGCGGGAGGCCCTCACACTCATCGGAAGATGCCCTTCTTTTCAATCATGCTGATATAAGCACCCGCTTCACCCTGCATCCTTACCGAACCGCCCATCGCACACCCTTCGCTTTGGACAGTTCCTGCCTGGAGGCTATCTGCCACTGTGTTTTTGCATTTCGCAACGCTTCCTGCCAACCGGGCGATGGTGTTTTGGGGGTTTTTTTTTGTTTCGTTATTTTTTGTTTTCCGGGAACAGCCAACACCAAAACGATGACGACGACCGTTTCTTGCCGGACCGGGTTGGACTTCCGTGGCCCTCAAGCGTGGATGATTTAAAATGCAGCCACACCCCCCCGCCCTTCCCGAAATGCGATGCTCGAAAATCGATCAATAAAATCGGCCAACCGGAATGTTGTTGTTTGCGCGGCTAGAATACTGAGAGCGAGAGCGAAAGAGAGAGAGAGAGTGAGAGGTGAGAGAGGTGCTCTGCCAGGGTTGCCCCGTTGCGATGGGCAAGTGTCGAAAGTGTGCAGAAAGAAATATTTACCGAGCAAGTGAAGAATAACATCGCCTTTGATCGCCATCCGGCCGTTGCCCACCGGTATCCCGGCGGAGTGCGTTATTTCAGCCGGCGAGTGCGATATGTATATATGCTAAGCCTTTGTTGTATTTGAGCGTATTTTGTTTTGCTACGTACTTTAGAGGAGAAAACGACTATCTAAATACAGTCTGCATCTGTTTCAGATCTTGCAAACATTTGATGTACGACGTTCTGTACAGCGGAAAGCGAATGGTTCAATGTTGTAGCTAAATGGCGCTCGTAGAAATTGTCTTATCGGAGCCAAGAGGAACAGATACGATACGAATTGCATACATTTAGGCGGTCAATCTAGAACTTTTTATAGTGGTTTTGATTTAAGACTTAAACTATACTGTGGTAGAATTGAGAAGAACAATTTAATTATTCTAATTACAGACAGATGAACTTGCTTGTCTTCACTTTGAACTGACGCTAGAAAGAGCTTTCTGAGATTGAGAGGACAAAGAACCATCTTCCATTAATCTACTCTAAGACTCTTGTCTTGACACACGCTTGACAACATAGACAACATTGGAATAAAGCTCTCCTATGTAGGCACTAAACCTCAGGTTAAACGCGAGTTAAACGAGGACTCTGCTAACAGGGTAGGATCCGAGGCCCTGTAAAGGGACACATAGGCTCTCCTATTATATACTCCTATTCCGTCACGTCCCCGTCGTGCAGAGTGGTAACCTGCTCCACCGTATATCCAGGCTTGGGTAAACGGGCCAGTCCCAACCCCTTGGGCGGATGGTGGTGCACGGCTGAACAGGAGGGGGATGGGCAGACCGGGTAACCGGACTGTCTGAACGTCGGGTGAGTTACCAGACGAAAAACCAAACCACCACGAGGACCTCCAGAGGTACTGGGGGCTTGAGTGCAGGGCGAGTCACCCTGCCGCAAGTAAACAACGGACTACGGAAAGCTTAAGCAATTTCTTTAGAGAGGGCCATCCGAGACTCGGAGATGGAAACTTCGGGGACCATCTTCTATAAATCACTCCAGATCTTGGCATACGCTGATAACATAGAGGCTCTCCTATGTAGCAGAAGCTTACCAAAAGATCGAGCATGCTTCACTGAACCTCGGGTTGGAGATCAACGAGGCAAAAACCAAAATGATGGTGGCGCCACCAGCGGCCCTGTTAACCAACGCTGATTTACGCAGGGGTGATGTACAGATAGGTGATCGCACCTTTGAAGTCGTCCAAAACTTCACCTATCTGGGGTCAAAAGTCAGCACTGACAACAGCATAGACGTTGAGTTGCGCGCAAGAGTGCTGGCTGCCAACCGGTCATACTACAGCCTGAGGAAACTTCTCCACTCAAAATACCTGTTGCGACAGACGAAGCTGGGACTGTACAGAACCTTTAAAGTCCCAGTACTCACATACGCCTCTGAGACATGGACTCTATCCAAAACTGACGAAACCCTCTTAGCCGCGTTCGAGAGGATTTTTTTTTATCATTTATTTATAGAGAACGTTCGAGAGGATGATGCTCAGAAGGATTTTTGGCCCCGTATGTGTGTAAGGACAATGGAGGAGCTGCTACAATGACGAGCTCTACGAACTGTATGGTGATCTCCCCATCGAGCAGCGAATTAGGCTCGCCAGGCTCCAGTGAGCTGGTCATGTCATGAGAATGGTACCGGACGACCCAGTCCGTAAAGTCAAGACCGCGAAGCGGTTGTAGCGCCTGATAAGTAAGTAAGTAAGTAAGTAAAGGAGGTGCAACCTGGAAAATGCACGCTTTGCAGTCGTCAAGTATATCATCGATTCAATGGCAATTAATACGAAGCCCCTTACTTCGGGTTAGCCCTAGACCGTCACCTACTTCACCTACCAAAAGTTAGAATTACTACTAACGATCACACAATGATCACACTATTGTGCAATGTCATGAGAATTGCATAGGACGACTCAGTCCTTCAAAGTCCTTTTAAGGTCTCCTTCATACGCAAATTGGAGTTCAAACCATAATTACTGAAGAGTGGTGATGAAGTTGATTGAAAAGGCAACGGAGCAAATAACATCTACTTAGAAAATCTTAAGACTGAAAAGAAGGACTGTTGCTTAGAGTTAGAGCAGAATCTTCAAATGTCTACTAGAATTCTACAATAATATTCAGCATGAGCCAGAAGATGAGCCAACAATGAAAATGCGCCCAACTTACTTCACGAGCAAATCTTTCCGCAGTTTCACAACGCATCAAAAGTCGTCATTCGACGGAATACTTGCTCAACAACACAACCAATCTAAAAGTCCTCTGGAGGTATACAGCGTTGCTCCTTAACCGAGTCTTTTACATATACTACTGACTATCATTAATACCGAAAGCGGTAGGTTCAAATCGAATCTCTGATTCATTAAACTTAACATTCTCGCTAGACGTATTGGTTGTACACATCTTCATCACAGTTTGCTAAAGTGAAGTCAGAAGTAGTGAAGTAACGGTCAGTGTTTCGATAGCTCTGTACATGTTCGCTTCTTCATTGCTACTAAAATTCATCAATTCAATTTCTCCGTTAGTTCACCTATCTCTACAAAACTCTCCCAATTCCCAACTAACATTAATCCAAAACCCAGTTGGATATCTAAACAGTTTGGTTGGAATCGAGTGCTTATAGTTCCGCATTTTGCAGTATCGATTCTGGAGTGTAGGTCCGGAATCGTTGATGGATTCAGTTGTGTTCTTAGTTTCGGAATCGGAATCAGAATCGGTTCCGGAATTCGCATCGGTCCCGGAATCGGAATGAAGAAGGAATAAAAATCAGTTCCAGCAACAGAATCAACTCCGTAGTAACGTAGCAGTTGAAAGTCTGGTTTGATTTCAACCAAGAATCCATATTGCGTTTCAAAGCGACATCTCGTGTTCATCAACAATTCCTTTTTTCAAGGTTCACTCATTATATCAAACAAACCTTAATTGCATTTTAATTGAATTTGAATAAGTTCACCAGGACTAGCATTGTTCATGAAATAAAGTGTAACAACAATAATATTCACTGCTTCATTATAGTATATTTCGCACCAATAACTCAGTTCCTGAATCGGTATAGGAATCGGAGTCGGAATCGAAATAGGAATCGACTCCGTAACTCCGGTTCTGGCTACGAAATCAACACCAAATCGTTCCTATTTCGAGCGTCCATCACCCGGTAATCCACATGCACCGTTTAGTAAGTGAAATCATTGCCAAAAACGGGCTTTAAAATACTCGAAAACAAAACCCCAATTTTCGTTTATTAGAGCGAGCGTTAATGCGATAAAATTCGAACGATATTTACAACCCAGCAGGTAATAAAGTGTTTCGCGAACGATCTGCAAACCGACACAGCTCGTTTGTGGCTTTAGGACACGGTCCAACACGCGCTCCAACTAGTCTGTCCGGGCAAAAAAAGGGGGCCAACGCGACGCTACGTAATTCGAAATTATTACGAACAGTGCATTATAAACAACAGCTGACGGTGTTGTCGTTTGCTGGTGCAGTTTTACAGTTCGCGAAAGGATAAATATTGAACATCACGTTTTGCGTCAATTGCTCTAATGATTGTGGTGCAAAAGGGCGCGTGCAAACCATTTAAAACCCCTATCTGCCACAGTGGCAGAGCATCCACGTATCGTCGCAAGATGGAATTTACGGTTGACGACGTTTCGGTGACAGGTGACAGGGGCTGGTAGCAGCATCCGACACTATCGCACACATCTGGTTGGGAGTGCGCGTTTTGATGACGGCTGTGTACAGGACACTCGGCACACACACACACACACTAATGACACACAAATTGCGGTACCGGTAAGCACACATACGCGGCGCAACATTAAATCAATCACTGCTCGATAGCCTGGAACAACATTAGAAGACATTTTCCTATTTCCTTTCCCGATTTGAAGGAAGCCAACAAATTTGCATTTACTTGTGGAAGAGTCTTTTTGCTTGCTTTTGCTTTGCCTCTTTACGTTCACTTGGCTGCTCTTTCTGGGATGGAGAGCAAATAAAAAAAAAAATTCCACCATCCCAAACATGTCAAGCGTGGCTAAACCGTGTGCCGAAAGGCTGCAAGATTGATGGGCGCGTCTCGTGTGTATTTCTCGGGAAAAACATTTTGCGGCATACGTTTCGCTCGTTACTTTCACCCGCCGGTGGCGATTGATAAACGCGGGCAGCGCACTGCCGAATGATTTGATTAGCCGCCGTGCCGTTCTTGAAGCCGGTGTTGCGTACAGGGGTTTTCCCCTGTTTTTTTTTTGTTGTTGTTGGAAAACTGGCTCAAAACGAACGGTTTCCTATTTTCCCATCGCACCTAACCCCTTTCTGCCGGGGCCGGAAAACCACATTAACTCGATCGCAATCGAATTGCCTGGCAGGGTTTGGCGCCCAGCACCGAAGAAGTCACGGTACGCAGCAGTTTCTTGCCGTTTTCCATTTTTTTGTTTGTGTGTTTTGCTCACGTGAGTGCGTGCGGTTTGTGGATGGTTAGTTATTTTCGGAAGCGCCGATCGAGTAGTTGGTCGTGGTTGCCCCCAACCAGTTTTCTTTTTTCATTTTGTCGGAATTTTCATCGTCCAGGTACGCAGAAGGTTTTCGATCCATTCACTAGCACTTATCCATTCGGAATCGGACGGGATGAACCGCATGTGCTACAACACTCCCTCCAACCTCTCGCTCTCTCTCTCTCTCTCTTCCCTTTCCCGCGAGGGAAAATGGGTCCGGAAAGGTGGGAGGCAAACGGGATGCAAACTGTGCACAGCTGGAATGAAATGTGATATCGCATTCGGCGAACCAAGCCATCGTACCGGTATTGAAGCTAGTGCAGCTAAAGTATCGATCATCGGTCCGGTTTGGTGCGGACAACACACACACACACGCGCTCGTGCACACAAAAAAAGCGGCCAAAGGGAAGGAGACTATGCTAATTTTAGACACCAACATATGGAGCAACCAAACAACTCCAGAGTGAAATTTTCTTTTGCCAACTTTTTTTTTTATTCTGTCCTTCGCATCTCCATCTCTCAGATCACATCATGTGCGCGATGAAAGCTACCTGGTTTAGTGATGGGAAAAATGTGGAAAAACTATGTAGCGGACCGGTATCTGGTGCGTTAGAAAACATGTACCGGTAACGCGAGTATCTCGTTACTGTGGGCCTTGTATAGCGAGGAAGATGCAGGGCAACCTCAGGACAAAACCCAAACAACCAATATGGGAAAGCGTCCAAATTCTGCAAGAACGACTATCATGCTAACTAAACATTTATAGACACACCGCAACAGACATAAACATTTTCTGGAAAACCATGCATTCTCTGGGGTTTGACCAAGGACTCGTCGCATTAGAAGGTGTTTGTTGCGACCAGGATGGTCCGATCGGTGGAGATAATCGCCCTTGTCAACAGAGGCGCATCAGAGAACAAGCAAATTAGACAGATGCTTAGAGTCCCGAACATTTGATAGAGCATTTGTCCTACATTTCCTTCATAAAACAAGTTAAATTTGCTACTTCACGTCTTTCTTCGTCGACGGTTGGTTTAGGAAGAGGTCCTGTACTCGTATTCAACTGACATACTACCTATCTAAATAAAACATTGAACTAGTAATGTTATACCAGCTATAACTAACATATCCTTAAAGCTAGCTGTGTGATCCGTTAATCATGAGCGTTTAGAGGGTCTCGTATAACTTGATCCGCCTACTGATTGGCTCAAGAAACAAAACTAGACATTCGACACATGACTATAACAATCATTCCAATGAATATTCCTCAACTAGAACAACTCGACCTTCCAGGCATTTGGTTAACCAACAATGTATGGGAGGGACGTAACTGGCAAGAGGTCATCCAACAGAGAGTCTTCTTTTTCTTTCTTGGCACTACATCTTCGTGAGGTCTTGGCCTGCTATTGCTAGCTCTCTGTGACTTAAATTTTACCCGTAGCTGGATAGTCAGTCCGTGTGAAGACCGGCGCCGCTATCGAATACACTACCGGGCCTCCCCTCCAACAGAGAGTATGAGGTCTAAAATTATCGCATAAGGTCAAGATTTGACAAAGATTTGATCTCTAAGACGGTGCGATGTTTCTTATGGGACGGCTCTTGAGGATTTCGAATAAGATTATCCCAATCGGCCCTTACACACAGTCTAGGTAGACTTAATCTTCAGGTTCTCGCTCTCGACAACGTATCGAAGTATTTGGAGGGCAATCCTGGACGTTGAATTGAAAGCCTGCTCCCAGATAAAGACTCTGAAGCACAGGCTTGCCCTGTCCTCTAGAGTATCTAGTACTTGGAGCACATTTTTGGAGGCTTTGGCTAAGTCATCGTCCCCACCGAGACGATATAAACGATATGATCGTTCTAATGGCATTAAAATCTTTTGCTTACATTTCTAGAGCATCAGTGAGCATTAGCTTACCTTCCCGAAGAAGCGCGAGAAATAACCAAAACAAACGATTTTTCGAACATCTGTTTGCCTGTCAGTTTGGTAGCACCATTTCAGTAATAAATAAATAAAAATCTAACACAATTTCAAAATTAGAACTGCTGTAGGTTAGATTTATATTTAGATCTGATCAGATGCGTTACATGCAAGCATTTGATCCACGATCCACCAGCTCCATCCGGCACATTCCCATCACTACTGTGGTTGTTTTTGTTTATTAAAACAACACAAAAAAAAATCTTACTCGCCTTTCCAACTCAGCATTGTAATGAATGATCTCCCATTTCGGTTTGTGATTATGGTGGACGGATGATGAAGGATGACAGTTGTTAGTTGGTTTGGGGGCACAAGAAATCGCTAATATTTGTCATCCGCTCAATAACGGGCGGGCGTTACGCGCTGGCAGACAGCAGCCGACCATTAGCAACCACAGACAAACGGTTGATATTGTTTACAATGGCAAAGCGTACACCGTTTTAAAACGAAACCGCAAACGCTAGTAAACGCGGAGATTTAAGAACTTATTCAGTCTGCTAGCTGATCTCGGATTGCTGGCGTGATCGTTTTGTTTGTGACTGATCAAATCACAGCTCCAATTTTGTAAATAGTTTTGCTATAGTTCTGGGGTTCTTTATCGAGTTTTGATGTCAGGAAAGTAAAGTTTAATGAAATTATATTAAATATTACGACTGATTTAAAAAATGACAGCTGTAACAATAAAATTGAAAGGAATTCGTTTGAGACTTCGAGAGACTCTCGATGCTCAGCGGCAGAACAAGTAACTTTTGAGAATGGGTAATGAGAACACTCAAAATTCTTGGAAGAAATTGAACTCTAGTATAAGAATTTGTCGCGTAGAAGTCCTATTACCTCTGTCAACTCTCTTCGAGTGACGCGACAATACAGCTTACAAGCCGAAGGAGCAAGAGAGCTTCTACAGGTTCCGAGTCGGCAATTACATAGTACAAGAATGACTTTGGTTCTTTTTTGAAGAATTATATCCTTGACGATCCTTTACCTCCAACATTCATTTCTTCGTCGCAACGGTCAGTCTTAAAGCGATTCAGTATAAAGATACACTGACGAACTTATCGATATACGTTCGCTCTTATTCAAACCATCGATTGTTATTGCATTGAAATAGTTGCCCCAATGTTCCACCACACGTCATGTTAAAATTGTCCTTTTAGATCCAAAATAAACACTGACTTAGAACAGCGTACCTAAAATGGTTTCTCGTTACATACCGTCCAGACCTACATTGCGTTAGCAAAGAAACTATTCAAAATCTTTCTTCGCTCACGCGGAAAGAAAAGGAAATCTACCGTGCGTGCTAGTATTCACCGCAGAGCCCCCTGTTTCACCATTTCTAGGAATGGAAAGCAAAAGCAAACCCCCTTTTTTACACAGATTTTCACACTGGCGTGAAATGGTATGAAACACCCGACACTAGCAGCGCGAAGTTTGGCTTCACCCTTCCGCTTGTTGGGCTGACTGACTTTCGCGAGTGCTTAAATCGATCCAGCCCCGAGCGTAACGCTTCACACAATTGAATTCCTTCAGCGTTATCCGCTTTCAGCACAGTCAGTTTTCATAGCCGCGTACTCGCGTTCGTTTCCTTCCCTTTGTTATTCGGTGTAATGAGTCATCAAGGACTGTCCGGGAGTCTCACTAATCCCACGCAGCATACCATTTCGTTCGTCCGCGGTATCCGCTGGACCGAGCCTGGTTGCGATAATTGCTGTCAGGTAAAATTCGCTTCAAATTCCGACAGGCCACCGGTCGCCTTTTTACACACACACACACACCTCGGCACGCCACATTCCAGCTGTGGCGAGATGTCAAACGACGATGCACAGTGGGACAGCACATAAGCCACAGGTGGACATTATAACACACAGGTGTTTTGACTGGAGATGTTTCTTATAGGCTCTTGTTTCACAGATTGGAAGTCATCACCACCTCTCTGCTAAAGTTGAAGACCTCCGTGACAGACCATCGATAAACAATTGTACATCGAAACTTTATAGTTCAACGATAGAACCAAATCATCATTCGTGTCTTCTTGAACATAAGTTCTTGTGTAAAGATTGACCTTAACTAGGAGATATAGTAGATAATGTATTTTCTAAGCTATACTTAATGTTGCTGAGCTTAATGTTTGTGTTTCTGATTCTTAGAATCAGAGTTGAAAATCTTCATCTTACTCAAGATTTTATAGCATATTTATAGCTTGTCCTCGAAATGCAAATTTTATATTCTCCACAGTTTTAAAGGTCCTTAGCTGAATGTTATAGCAACTTTTCCCAATACTTCTTGTTTGATTATAAAGGCCAGTGCTCACGAGTCCTTTTGTAATAAGCTTATCCTGATTCTCGAACTCACGCGTGCCTTACAGGACATAGATGAGGACCAAAAGGTTTTTATAGTAGATCGTTCTGTGAGTATCCTTAAAGTCTTGGTTCCATAACATCACAAGAGATCATGCCTTTGTTCGTATGATGTCTAGGCTTAAGTCTAACACCATTTTGTTTTCGAAACTCATCTCCATTGTATAAGACAGGTGGACTTCAAAGTATGTAGCTTCAGATTTGCATACCGTGACATAGATAATCTTATTTAACCTTGCGTGGAGTACGAGGCTGCTCGACTGGCTTTATTTGACGCATTTTAAAGCATTTGAGGATCGCTTAATGTTCCTATTTGATATCTGGTTGGATATACAGACGAGGTCCCTCTCTACGTTCTGGATACTGCTCATATGGATTTCTGAGTATGTGGCAATGAAGAATCCGAATATAGTTCAGATAAGGTGCTCATCTCGAAACACAGACCCTCGATGGCATCAAGACTTAGGCCTTGGAAGACATATTACTACACAACAAAACTGACATTGATATTGTCTCCAGCAAACGAAATTATGTATAAAAAAAAAACACTCACAAGAAATAAATTAATAATAATTTTGGTAGCAATGCTGAATTCTTCTCCGCCAACTATTCGACTCTCAACACACATAGCCCGTAACTTTGCACTATTAATTTTTCAAACTTTGTCCCAAAAACGATCCACCCATTCGCCCAACGTGCGGTCGGACCGAACCCTTTTTGTTTGAGCGAGTGTTTTTTTTCGTATTATTTTACGTTAAATTCTTCCTCCAATCGCACGGTTTCTCACTGGCACTGGGAAAACTTTTTCCACCACTCTAGAAAATGAACGGATTGTGCTCGAATGCACCCGCACCGCAAAGCAGCGAGCCCCAGCAGACTTTGACTTCGCTTTTACCTGGTAAATCCTAATTACCGTGCCGTTTAAAGCGCTGTGAAAATTGAATTTAATCACCTGAGCATTTAAAACCACTCGATCATGCAGTTTTCCGATAACACTTTGCCCGTCCATTCACTGCTGAAGCACGCTTCACATCACACTCTCTCGCTCGCTCGCTCGCTCACCGGGATCACGCTTTTCTCCGATGGGATTAGGATGCAGTGTTGCAAGCCTTTTTTTTGTTCCACGCGAAACCAACCGATCCATCCGGACACGGTACAGTGCTCTAATCCTTTAAAACATTTTTATCTGCGCGGTGCCAAATTTGGGCGAACTTAAAGGTTTTGGGGTACGATATCCCTACGATATGCACCCAACAACTTGCGCAAATCGCTCACTTCGACCAAAATCGGATATTATCCGCAAAGGTTTCGCTAGGAAGGTTTCGCGCGGCCGCCTGATGCTGCCGGTGATACACGCCCAACGCTTGCCAGCAACAGCGGGGTGTGCTTTCGGACGGGCTCCGACCATTACGTATTCGCTCCGCATCGTTGCCTGATGACGGAATTTTGTTGCCCGAGAATCGATCGAAACGGTTCCCACTTACCGACCGGCCGGCGAAGAAGTTGGTCTCGTCGATTCTTGCTGCTGTTTTTTTTTTTCGTACGTTGTTCTGGTTCACTTTTAGCCCTGAGCGCTGTTTGATGTTTTGCTGAGTGACGATGATGACGGTAGGGGAGCAGAGCAGGTTAACCGCGGACCGCGAATGGTAGTAGCACAGGCCAACCGACCTACGAAGCTTAAGGATTCCGGGTCGTCGGAGAAGCAACGAAAAAAAGCCCCTCGAAAAGAAGGTACGAAATTGAGAATTTATTGATTTTACACTCGTTCGATCCTGAACGACCGAAAGGATAAGAGAGTGAGCTGCCGGGGAAGATCCTGCGGGATGCAACAACGCTCCAAAAAAAAAAAAAAAAACCAACGAGAGATTGATGTGGTGACCGGTGCGGTAAAACGATGTTTTCAGGATCGCTTAAAGGCAAACCGTTTCCTTGCGATATTGAGACGGAGCTTGGCGGAGGTAACGGGTGACGTAGGGTGCAAGAGCAGGATCAAACACAAAAATCTTTTCCCCGTCCCATAATTCTGGATGCTTTTGAAGTTATCCAGGTATCGGGGTCCTTAAGGCAACTCCTCGCAAATCGGTACGACACAAACTGTGACTTTAAAGTTGCCCCAGCAGTCGGCAATCGGCGATAAAGGGTGCATCATTAAGTGCAAAAGCAGGTGACGTCAAGTATCATCCACCCCTTCCCAGACATCTCTTTCCCCCTTTAGTCTCCCTTCCCCCAAGTCTTTGTTTTGTTTGCCCTTCTCTCGGTGCACTTACGACCAGGTACCTCCATTAACACGGGTGTCCCAGGTGTCCGGCGTTTGATTGCTTCGTCCACCGGCCCAACATCGGCGCAGTCATCCCCAGTGCGTCACTTATTACGGGACGCGCCCCTACCACCTCCCTCCACGCTGTTCCTTACGGTGGCGTCCCGTAAATTGGATCCTTTACTGGAAAGCGGTGCTTATTGGCCCGGTTTGGAGTATCTACGCTGTGCTGTCTTTGCGCTCGAGAGGTGACGGGCACGCCCCAGCATGACAATACGGAATGTGACATGTTTCGCCGGGTGGTATGAAGTCGCACTCGGGAGTTGTGTTTGTTCTGAAGAGGTGTCGGTGCGCCGGTCGGCATCAGTCTGGCGGCCCGGGGTTTTGTTTTTTTTTTTTTTGGAACCACACAGCTCCTTAACAGCCTCTGTATAATAGGGAAGGGTAATGTACTTTAAAACCTACCCGTCGTGCCCGTCCATCTCTCTTCCCTTTCCTCTCATTCTTTCCGACGTCTAGCATGACTATCCCGACAGACTGCCTTCAACCGGGTTGGTTCCTGTGATGTCTCCGGTACTTCAACCGTTGCACAATTAAGGCACACAAGCTGGTCCCGTTGCCAGTCTTGATAACAAGCTTCCAAAGTTGAGCGTATTGAATGTGTAAGATCTCTAACAGCAGTACACTTTGCACAGTAAAAAATTGCTTACCAAGAGTTTCTTAACCAAACTTATTTGTCCCTGTTTGTTATGGTCTCGGATTCGCCTCTCAAGCAGTGTACGTTTGTCTATTGGATCCGGTCATTTCCATCGCTCAAAAACAATAGTTTTCCTAGCCTCATCACTATACACACACACACACACACTCTCTCTCTCTCGCTACAAGGTTTTGCTGTCGGAACAGTTAGCTCTTAGCTTCCTTACCGTCCGTACTGCGAGAAAGTTAGTATGTCAATTTATGTCCGTTCCAGTTCCTCGACAGCTGTGTGCTGTGTCCTTCGGCAATCCTTTTTTCTTGCTAGCACCGGGTATTGTCTTTTCCCGTACACAAGTCACAAAGTCATAAGAAGCAAACAAAGTGGAAAAAAAGAACAGAAACCAACACTAAAATACTCATCGCATCGCATAAATATTCATCCTTTACAGCATTAATAAAATCAAAACAAGGCAAATGCAAATGCGTTTTTCTCTACGCGCGCGCGTATGTGTGTGTCTGCATGTCTACCCCCTTTCACTCCATTTCTTCATTCCACTTAAATGCTTCGGTCGGGCATGGCCTTGCAAAAGAGGCTGCCACCATTCTCATTCTCGCTGTGCGTCTTTAGCATCTTTGGAGCGGTTGTGAGCGTGAGCGCATACCCAAACACAACAAGCGTGCTGGGAAAGAAAAAAGAAGCGGTGACTTTCGTTTATGAACTCCAGATCTAGCCGGGATAGCAAATTGAGTGTGGCGGATCGCGTGGCTTCCACTTTGCAACGACGCACATAGTGATGGGAAAGTAGCGCTGGACCGGTTGGATCGATAGAACGCATCTAACCAGAGCTAAATATGAATCCTTGCAAATTTGAAATATATCAAGTGCAAATTTGACCCCTGTTCAAGAACCTCTTTACAGTTTTGAATATTAGTGTTCATTGATAAGTTTATTGATGCCCAGAATTGAAGTGCCAATCCATAAAAATTCAGGATTTACCGAATCAATATTCTAATTTAGTTTTACAAAGATTACGTGAGTAGAGATTGATGACACTTCTAGTTCTTTATCAAACGGTAAAGCTCGGAGAAGATGGAAGTGATAGCTTCAATGTGTTTAAAGCCAAATATGACAGCATTGCCAGGGTAGAACATACGATGCGATGAGCTCTTTTGGATGAGCGAGTAGGTTTACCATGCTTTTAGGGACGGCAATGACTTCCTAGTCTTCTCTTCAATCTGGCATTAGATTGAGGCACCTGAGACTCGAAGGTGAAAACTTCATCTACTATAATTCAAATCTGAGGCCTGACGACGTCGATATCATTGGTTTGAGGCTCTCCTATGTGGCGGAAGCTTACCAAAAGCATTGAACAGGCGGCACTGAATCATGAGTTCTTGACATATAGCCCAGCCAACTGAGCAATAAAGCTGATGCACAGAGAGGTGACAGCACTATTTAAATTGTCTAAAACTTCACCTATTATGGGTCAAAATTCAGCCTGGACTACAGCATAGATATTGTCTTCTTCTTCCTTGGCGCTACAACCTCGTGAGGTCTTGGCCTGCTATTACTAGCTCTCTATGACTTAGTTTTACCCGTAGCTGGATAATCAATCCTGCGTACGGGGAGGCGGTCCGCCGGGATTCGAACCCCGGTCCTGCCGTGTGAAGACCGGCGCCGTTATCGTATACACCACCGGGCTGCCCCAAGCATAGATATATCGCAACTCCTTCTCCTTTTTCTTTTGTGTGTGTATGTGTGTGTGTGCGTCTATGTATATCTGTGTGTAAAGGAAATAAAGGTAACGAGCAAGAGCACGTCGTCTGCTGCATCTAGCTTCCCTTTCGGACTGATCAGGTTACACAATCCTTTCCATCAATATCTACATATTATTATCTGCTTTTGTTTTCTTTCCTCCCCGTGTTCTTCAACCCCTCTTCCCCTTCCCACCCCTCGCCAAGGGAGACTTGGGTTCCCCTTTTGTTCCCGGTATCCAAGGATCCGGGTATTTGGTTAAATTCCCCGTCCCCATTGCACCTATCCTCATCACAGGCGCACGTGTAGAAAATCAAATAGGACGCCATTCGGTTGAAACATATCACCTCAGAAAGAATGTTCACCACCTGCTGTTGTTGATCTACCGCAAGTATACCCTCAAGGACCTTGAAAGTGAAAGGCGCTGTGTGTGGATGTGTGTGCTGCTTTTTTGTTCAAAGATGTCGTTCGAATCCGGAAGTAGTACAGCGACCATATTTTCCTGACGGGTGGTGTAATCTTACTTCTTCTTCGTTTTGCCAACCCACACACACACACACACACATGCAAACGATAGCGAGGATTTTCTCACCGGAGGCCAAACCGGGCATCAGCGAGGCTTAGCCGAGGATGACAAACAAAGGGACGACAACGGAAAGCGCACCCTTTTTGTGGAGGCCGGAAGCGATGGCGCGCGTTTCGGGATGGGGGGGACCTGCTGGCTGGCTTAAGGATTGCTACCGGGCACACAAAACCCTCGGAGCAGGCGTTGCGATGCGTGCAGGATCAGCGGGATTTAGTGGGCGTCAAGTGGGAAACGGAAAACGAACTTTTTGGCTTTCTGTTCGGTCGCAGACGAACGCGGCAGATTCGGTGGGGAATGTATGTAGTTGCGGCAGACTAATATCACCAGATTAGTACATTGTGCTGAGTGCTCTGTTGTACGACTCTCTCTCTGTGTGTGTTTTGTATTGTTTCAGCGTCGGAAAGATAACGGCAATGGGGAAAAACAAACCGGCTTGCTCATCATTTCAACACGCTCCGTACAAACATGGTGCCGCTAAGCGCTCGCGCGTGTGTGTGTTAGGGTTTGTGTTTTCCTAGCTGGTAACAACGGTGCGGAAAAGCAGCACGCGTGTACAACAGTCGCGCCCGCTCGTATTGAATTTCCGAGGCCGAAGGATAAATTTACCTTTCGGCAGCGCACCAAAACAACCCACCGTTGGGCGGCGATTCCTTCCCATTGAATGAGTTCTCAACAATCAAACCATGCCGCCGGATATTAGCTTCCACAATATGGCGTCTCCCTCGTCTCACACTTCGCGTTCGCCCGTGCGCCACGCCAAGCCCGCCAAGGTGTCGGAAAATTCCGAAGGAGTACCGCGGACGAACAAAAAAACAAAATGGAAGGGAATACCAACATCAAAAATAAAAATTCGTTTAACGCGACGGTGGGCGCAGCCAACAAGGGTTACCATTGGAGTGAACTTGACGGAATACTTCAGCAGACACCCTGTTTTGCCGGGCAAAGAGTTGCGGAAGGCTGGAAGCCATCGGTACCGCTTGCGGAGACGACTCGTCAGTCAGGTGTGAGATATACGCGCGTCAGCAGGATATTCACCAGCGCTGCGTACGTGTTAGTTTGCTCTCCCAGACATCGTTCCCATGTTTGCTTGTTTGCTCGGCACCCTGCGTGTCCTGTACGGCACGCGCGAACGTTCGTGTGTGTGTGTGTGTGTTAAGCATTCAATATTCGATCGTTCCATTGCTTTCAGCAGTCACAGTACGAACCACCAAAATCAACCTTCGCTCCAGCTACCCTATTCAAGTCACACCCGACGAACCACATCGAACAGCGTCGAAATTTACACACATACACACACGCCGGTGGGATGGGTTTGTTTCTCGATTTCCACCTTCACTCTAGTTGCTTTTCCCCCACCGAGGCGCGAATACAGACGGATTTCGTACGTATCAACAACAGTTTTTGGGCCGTACGTCGTTTAGAGGTGTTAAAGATTACTCACACGCTGAGTCGAAAAAGACCGGGTGGTATAATATTTTTACAACCGAGCAAGGGAAAGGGTGCGGCAAGCGGGAGAACGTGGGGCAGAGACGTGGGTGGTAGCATTTTTTTTTGTTTTTTTGTGAAGAAGATGGAGGCAAAAAAATTATCTCTTATGAGCAGATTTTCGGTGAACGTTCTTTCCCATCTAATCTGGGCGGGATCACTTTATTGGCTTGTTGCTGCAAGCGTGATGACCTACGCGGGCGGCCAGAACGCACGAATCCTTTGAGAATGTGGCTCAGCGTGATCAGCCGTAATGGATGCAGATGAGCAGTCGCGTAGGGTATGTACAAATTGCGAACGCTCTTCAAGCTATATGGATACGGAAAATGAGCACGAAAGAAACTCTTGCTTACATAGTGGAGTCGGTGATCTTAATGTCAGTTTGTGTGTTTGTAGATATCTAGAATTAGTAAGCATGTATGTCTAGTAAAATCGCATCATTTTCTACTTAGTGCGTGAATTCTACTCCGGAAAATATAAAGTTTATAAGCACTCCCAATAACAATTTGGTTGACGCACCTTTCAGAGTTACTGGAGCATCCCACAGAGATACTGGATAAGTAGAATTATGATATATTGAATTTCATCTGCATCGCCTTCCCGTATACTGGACTGACTATCCAGCTACGGTTAAAACTAAGTCACACACTTGAGAAGATTGTTTGACGCTCCCTCCAGATTTTCTACAACAACCTCCCGGAGATCTCTATATCTTTTTATACGTATCTCTAGTTAAACAGCTTCTGTGAACTCCGTTCTTGTTCTACCTATATCCTGTTGATGCTCCCTCCAGAGATGCTAAAGCACTTATACTGAATATTTATAAGAGTTATTAGGTAAGTACATCTAGTTAAACAGCGTCTGTAGAAACGAGACATCTGTTCGAAGATTAGAAAGTTTTTTCAAAAATGTCTCCCAATAATTCATGTACAGTAGGCACTGCGAATAGATGCGACAGCGGCGCCGGTCTTCACACGGTAGGACCAGGGTTCAAATCTCGTCTGGGCCTTTCCCCCATAGTGGTGGCTGACTATCCAACTATGCGGTAACAATAAGTCTAGTAAGCCAAAACTGGCAGACATGACCTGAAGAGGTCGTTAGGCCAAGAAATAAGAAGAAGAGGCACTGCGAATCTAATTAAAATTTTTGTTGATGTTCCCTGCAGAGATTCTGGTGCAACCTCCTGAGATCCTGGGCATCCAGAGTTTGGGGATCTCTATCTTGGACAAGACATCTGTTCAGAAACCCCTTATAACGCATACATAGAAGACTTGGCGATCTTCATTCCTGTTCCTGTATGTACACCTAGTAAAACAGCGTCTATACTTCATCCGGTATGAGACAACACTCCGGTAGAAGAATCGATTAGACTTAAATCGAGTTTTTCTCGACAACTTTGCTGGGCGGTACTAGACATCCAGAATTCGTGAATGTATACCTCAAGGTACGTTAGGACCCTATCTGTGACGTTCATAAAAAGAACTAGAAATAGAAACCGAGTTCCAAACTTACCTGACACTGTGGCAGCTCGACGTGACCCTCGGGCCGTTGCGCTTTCCATCCGAGCAGCGGCGGTATGCAGACCAGCGCGGACATGATCCACACGGCAGCAATCATGAACGCTGCCCGGGCCGGCGTCCGCGACTTCAGATACTCGATCGCTTTCGTGATGCTCCAGTAGCGATCGAGCGAGATCAGGCACAGGTTCATGATGGAGGAGGTGCACAGCAGCACATCCATCGCGGAGTGTACATCGCACCACCAGTTCCCAAAGATCCAGTACCCCATCAGTTCGTTCGCGAGCGAGAACGGCATAATGACGAGCCCGAGAAAGAAGTCGGCGACCGCGAGCGACGCAATGAACCAGTTCTGTATGTTTTTGAGCGTTTTCTCCGTCGCGATCGCTATGATGACGAGCATGTTGCCGACGACGATGATGATCATAAGTATTGTCACGATAATTGATGCGATGATGATGTGCGGCAGCGTGTACCCGCTCGGGTAGGCGCCGTGCAGGATGGTAAGGTTTTCGCCCGGGCCCACACCGTTGGTGGTGCCACCGGATGCGGCTGCGGCGGCGGCGGCGGCGGCTGCTGCTGCCGCCGCTAGTGAATCGTTAAACATGGTGGTGGGGCCACCGATGCCGCCCCCGACACCGCCGTACGTCCCGTTCGCTCCCACGATCGCGAGGAAGTCCTCCTGCGTAATGTTGCCCGGCGACGAGACGAAATCCATATCGCTACGGCGCCCTTCCGCCCACTGCACATTCGCCGAGGCTCGTTTGCCGCGTTCCTTGCGCTCCTTCCAACGACGACCCAACCGTACGGGAAGGTTCGGCTTCGTGTATCTCTAGTATCTACTACTGGTCCGCTCCTACTGAGCTCCACAATCGTACACACACACGCACTGACCCTCGAATATCTCTAACGCGTGCTGATACATGACGGCAATCCGATCGACGCCGCCCGAGTCCTGCCGTCTCGATGCGGTGTAATACGTAGCAGTTTGTTTAACTAACACAACGATCTGCGATAAGAACGATCCACTACCTTCGATCGCCCTGCCACCGTGATACACATTTACACTAAACACGCATACACTAACGCACACACTCTCCCACACGCGTACTATACGCACTTACCTAACCTAACCATGCAACACAGCGTCGTAAACACGATAGACACTCAGCTTAGCTTTAGACACACACACACACAAACACGCGCACACGTTTGCTGTTGTGTTTGTTTCCGCGCCACCTGCTCGTCTGCTAGCCCTTCCCTATACGCTAGATGCAATGGCCGCGGGATAGTGTACGTTTACGTACGCACACGGCCTGCGGAAGAAATGGTACGGGCGAGGAACACAGCGGGAAGAGAGGACGAACACTCCGAAGAGTATGTGCAGTGCGGAGCTGGACAAGCAGACCGTACGTGTGCAAGCGTTGGTGCGGGACTAATAGGGAAGGCGAAAGCGAGAGCACACTATCTCGCTCTCTCTCTCTCTCTTCCAGGCTGGCGCTGGAAACACAATTTTTACCCGTTTTTATCCGAAACTGCTGCTGCGAACGCACGTTGCGTTGCGTTGCGAGCCTGTGTATAGCTGACTGTGTTGGTTGGTATGTGTGTATAGTGTATATATGTGTTGATTGAAGCGTTTCCTAGCTTGTGTCTAGCAAATGATCGTGCACGGTTTTGCGCCTGTTTCTTACTTCACCGTACCGGCTACTAGCAACTAGCGTCCCCACAACTCACACGCTTCTGTGTGCGGCCGGCCGTTTGTGTTTCGGTGAGCCCGGTTCGTACGTTCTTGGTTGCTCCCTATGAACTGTCACCGAGATGCATTGTCTTGCTGGAGCGTGAAGCCACCTCCAACACCACTAAACATCGAGCTGCACTGCCCCGGAGCGTTACGCACTCACGCACACCACTGTGTTTGGGATTAGCTGCTGTTGCTGTTGCTGCTGCTGAATGCCGTGTGTCCTCTGTTGGGGCCGCCGGCGTGGCCGGCTCGATATAACGCGGGCACGGTAGCGCCACCGTGCGTGGCCCATCGCGTGCCCCGACCGTCTGTCCACCTTTTTGCGTCGCCTGCGTCTGCGCACCGCCGTCTGCTGCTTATCGGTGCTTATCGTGTCGGCTGGACGGGCCTGGGCTGGCCACAGCCACCGGCGCCACCAGTCTGTGTTTGGCACGCGCCGCACAACGCTACCACCGCTGGTAGCCGGAATGGTGACCGTCGCTTGTACCGCTCGTTTTGGTTAGAACTCTGGAAATGGGACAAGATCAAACAAACGCAGAATATGTGTGAGCATTGTGTGAATTTAGTGGCTTAAATTGATGAAGCGTGAATAACTACAAAGAGAGATTACAGGTGAGACTAAAGAACTTGTTTCTTACTAACCCGCAGACATGTAATTTTGACAGTAAAAGGTCGATCATTTAACGCATCCATATTGTATAGCATTAGTCATTCCAGCTAATGAAGAGTTCCCAGAGAAGTCAAAACGATATCAACGATCGTTTTTAGCTATTCGATCGCTCTTCACGGACAAACTTGAAATATGCATAGACTCTGGTCTGCAAAAACATTAGTAGAGACAACTATCTTCATTCGCAGCTATGGTTCCAATACCCAGCTACAAGTCAACAAGTCAAAGAAACCAATAGTAGCAGGTCAAGACCCCGGGAGATCTCAATTTTCTAACTAGTTCTAACTACCGGAATTACGGTAATCTCGGTTTACATCTCTTTCTAGGTTTATAGCGATCGGTGCCTAGTCGGTCTTGTACGCAGAATAATTGGATAAGACGCTCTGGTTGAGAAATTCCGTTCAGTCGGTACCGGGAAGAGTTTTGAGCCAGATTGTCGACTTAGACGACTTCGTCTCAGACATTGACGGTCAGTTTGGTATAACAAAGATACCTTTCGCCAGTTACACGGAAAATTTGACACTTGATTTGCTCATCAATTTCTCCTGCATTTCAGGGTCACATCGCCTTTCTCTGGAAGTGAGTAAACTGGTGGTTGTAAAACTAGAACATTGCTGCGTATAGAATACAACTCATGGGTACGTATTTGAATTACTCGACTGTGGGGCCATCGGCTGGATCGAATCAACTGATAACGATACCAAATGTTGTCTGTACACGTAAAGTCATATTGCCAAACACAATGGATATCTGGATGGATCACTGTAACAGAGGGCCAAATTACTATTTGAAATCAATTTTTATAACAATTCAAACATTTATTCTGACAGTCACAAACAGATCAAACAAAGATATCTCGATTGCTTCATTTGCAACATGATTGATTGGCCCAGTGAGTCGTTTGAACAAAAACATTTTCTCGTCGAAAAAAGAACTGTCATAGGACAGATCTGTGGTAAGCATTTCTGTATGCATTAGGAAACCTAGCCATGGGAATTGGAGGTATGGTATTTTTCTGGACGCTTAGATCTTTAGTTTACTATGATTAAAGCATCAGATATCTTCTGATTATTTTTACAATTAGAAATGCCTAACACTATCCAACATTTTATACTCTGAGACTTAAATTTCTATCTCTTGGCATCTGATTTTTCTATTGAACTGAAGTTGACTTGGGACGGCCCGGTGGTGTATCCGATAGCGGCGCCGGTCTTCACACGGCAGGACCGGGGTTCGAATCCCGGCGGACCGCCTCCCCGTACGCAGGATTGATTATCCAGCTACGGGTAAAACCAAGTCATAGAAAGCTAGAAATAGCAGGCCAAGACCTTCCGAAGTTGTAGAGTCAGAGAAGAAGAAGAAGAAGAAGAAGAAGAAGTTCCGTAAAAAACCTTGGATATATCATGGATACTATATTGTGATGTTTGTTAGGGTTTTGATGTTTAATCTCAGTAATCTAAGGTTAGATATTATCTAACCTCACAACAAATATATGATAATATCTGAGTAATTAAATATTTTATTGAAACAATCTATCAAATCATTGGAGCATAGTCGTCCAATTAAGGATAAAATTGGACCAATTAAGCGAAATGAAATTGATAGATTTTCCATTTAACTACCTACATATTAAACATTAAATACGTTGAAATGAACCATCATTTCCTATTTTAATAGAAATGCTGGATATTCAAACAAATGCTAATCCGCTAACATTGACGGGCAAGTGATGAACGGGTTACAACGAGCTAATGAGTAGTTGATGTTTTACTATCGATTGTTAGTGGCTTATAATGATTCGCAGAACTTTCTTCACACAAACATTTAACCTCCTCCTCATCAACCTCATCTCTCGCTCTCTCTTTTGCATCATCCACTAAGAAACAATTAATAGCGATACCTCTATATCGAAGCAGCTGCAAACAACTCAAACAAACACTTCGCCACCCATCATAACGCCCTCCTCCTCAAATCGAACAATCCACCGTCATCAACATACACACATACACAATTGCGCTCCATTTCCCAGTTTTTGTATCCCACCAGCAGCGGATGGGAATCAAGTTCGCAAATGCATTCGCGTGCAGTCGATGACGGCGATGCGCAACGCAAGGTCATACCCGGTGCACGCCTAATGGTGACTAAATCTGTATGCATGGGTAGGTGTGTGTGTGTGAGCGGTGCGTGCGTAATCTTGGACCGGGCCAATGCGCTTCTAGATTGCCCCCGAACTCGCAAGAGCGCTACTGTGAAGCTATATGCAGCACCGAACCTTTGCTCAGCGCGCACGAAACAAACATTCATCATCCGGTTTGTAGCCAGCACAATAACAACATAACCTTCTTACCCTTGTAACAATGTTGTTTTTCTTCTCGTTTTCCCCCCCGTTTTTTTTCTTCTTATTTCACCCACTTAACCCACTCACCGGCTTAATTGCTTGCGTTAATGAGAAGTTGGGGCGTATGTGCGCGCTCAGTTTGCGTTCGTATCGCAAATAAACCTCAATCTACAGCAGATCAATATATTCCAACAGCTCGCAAACGGGCAAGCAATCGATGAGATCAGCATTGTAACGGGGAAGCCATTATTGCGCTTTTTATTCCTTTCTTTTAAAATAGGACGGCATCGTCTCGTCTACCTGCTCTCAAAACTGTTAAGATGTACCGGGGATATTTGATGCAGAATCACCATACCAGGGATTTGAATGGTCAAGTGCAGTTAGGGTGGAATAGGGCCAGTAGCTAGCACAAGGGTCCTATTTGAGCCCTCTGCTACATAATTTGTATGTCAGAAATATTGATTCTTTTTTTTTTAGCACGAACCTGCAACCTTGGACAATTTGGCAAACGACTGCAAACAGAGACGCTATCGTAGTATTGCTGGCAATCTTGAGAACTGCTCTTAAAAGCCTTGGTATTAAGTTCTTTGCAACGATTTTGAATGTGTAGTCTTTTCTTGTTTTAAGGAGTATAGACTAATTAACCCAAAAATTGATGTTTTATGCAGAAAAGATAAATCATCAAGTGACAACTTTTCCTTTATCTTGGTGTTTAGTTTTTCACAAGACTAAGCTGGACTAAACGCGTCGCTTATCTTGAGTAAAGCTTCAGCTGAAGAATCAAAGTTTTAAGAACCATCAGAGTATTCTGGCTGGGCACAAACCCGTGTACTGTATAATGCTCAAGGCAACATTGAACGAGGTTGCAATAAACGTTGATACGTTTTTCCTCAACAAAGTGCATAAACTCTCCACACAACAAGTCACTAGAAATGATGTTCAAAGTGTTGCAGCTTAATCTTCGTTTTGAAATGGTTCTAGTTCGTGCTTTAGCATCAAATCTCTTGATAGTAGAACATTGTAAAGCGCTTTTAGAGACAGGTTTTAAGAGCAAAGTCTTATAAAGATTTTGTAGCCCTACCCTGTTATCCTAGTGCTCCGTAGTCAGTACACCGTACTTGGGAGTTACAGTACCCTTTCAAGTATAGATTAAGACCATGCCGAATAATTTTCGTTCGAGGTTAGTTCTAGGCTTTTTAAGGTACAGCTTTACCAAATTCAATCAAATAAACCAGTTGGAGTATCCTCTAGGATTGCTTCAAAACACATCATAGTCACCGATAGTTTAGGTGCTATTGAAGCACAGCAATATCTAAAGGCTGTTGTCTTCTTCTTTTGACAAGGAGCATAGGAGGAAGATGTTTATACAGACTCTTGTCCAAATTGTCTTCTCTATTTAGACTTCGACTATCCAGAGTCTTATCCTGTTTAGAGCCAGAAATTCTTTTGGTAAAATGGTTTTCCTATATATTGGGATCTATGATGACTATAAAGTTCATTTATTCTTACAAAAAATATGAAAGTTTGTGTTAGTGTACTTCCTAGTTTGTGTTAGTGTGTTAGTGTAATACTTCCGGATGCTGATTTGCTTCATTTCTACTGCAGAGATTGCTCGACTGCTAAACAGAAGGTTGCTTGCAATTTTCAGATGTTCAAGCTTAAGTCATCATAGATCCCATCACTAGCTCCAGTCCCTTATTGCTGTAGAATGGTGGGCAATGAAAACGACTAACCTATCATAGCCTAACATTACCGTCACTCCCTATAACACGTTTCAATGTCTAGTTGGGTAGAGCATGTGGGAATTTAATTTCTCTTCTCTTCTCTTCTCGGTTGACGATGGCCTGCTCCTGCGTGGAATATATTTTAGTCACATCGTAACAAGCAAACAACACGAATAAAGCCGCAATTAAGGAAATATGAGGAAACAAGCAAAGTGTTTGTGGTAAACGGAAACCAAAACCAAACCGAAGTGAGGTTATCTTGCGTGGAAAATAACGAACGCCTACACCATATCATCTTCCGCATCGCAAGCACTGTTTGGCCACGTGGGCATTATCGCATAGCAATAAATTTTAATACTTTATAGAGACCAACGGTCTAGCATTCTAAGATGGAGTCTCCCTCCCTTCTTTCCCTCTTTTTTCTCTACCTAAATCGGTTCTTGTTTTCCAAAGTTTCATCAAACTCGTTGCACCGGCTTGACTGTATGTGTTTTTGTTTTGTGTTTACACCTGCCTCCGTAAGGGAAACCAAAAATCCCCAAAACACATCCTGGTCCTGGTCAAAATGTGGCGGAAATCTGGCCGCATCCCCGAAACCGAAGTCTTACTTCACCTTGTTTTATTGCTCAAAAAATAATGTGCCGTCACGTGAGAGCATCGAGAATCCTTCGAGTAGAAACAAAGTGGGCACCTTCACATGTAAGCGAGGCAGGTGGGGGAGGGGTAGGAGAAGGGGCTAACAAGGGGATTGGATTTTGGCACACTGCTTTCGTCCTCGAGTTGTCGATCGCGCCGCCCCAGTCCAGAGCAATGGACTGATGGAAGACGGAGAAAAAAATCGTTTCCATCCACAAAAATACCGATTTCCTTCTCTTTCTTTTTACGCCTCACACATACACACAGACACACGATAATTTTCCTTCCACTAGCCTTCGAATCGAATCAATCATCTTAAAAGCTTTCTCCCTAAACTTTGGCCCAATCGCGCGTTCGGTGTTGGTAGGGTTTCGGTGTAGCAAGCGAAACGAAGGTTACAATATTTATCAATCAGCTCAATCTAGCGTGTTAAGAAACGTTATATGTGTGGGTACATGTGTGTGTATGTGTGTGTGTGTCTTGGGAACTGCGAGTGACAAGAGTACTGGAGAACCAGATAAGAAGGAAGTCAAATCCTTTCGAAAATCCCATTCCTTGGCATGGAGAAAGCTCTGCTCTCGGTTACATTTGATTGTATGGAGATGAAACGGGTAAGGGAAGGAGAGAGTGAGAGAGAGCGAGGGAGAGAGGGATTGGAGAAGAAACGGAGTGACAACAAACAGGGTGTGAAGTTTGCCGTACATGAGCGGCAAACAAAAACTTGCGGAGAATGCTGTTTTTGCTAAAACGTTCTACACATCAGTAGGTTATATTGAGTGGGTAAAACCAAATTGGTATTAATTTACCCAAACAACACAATTGAGTTAAAAGTATTGTTTAGTATATGAAGATTGAAAGAAAACTAAACGTTTTAATATTTTATTGTTGAAGGAGATTGATAGTTTAAATAAATACTTCTTAATAACTGGGACTCGATGTGAGAGAAAGCGAGTTGTAGATGGGTGTAATAAGAGGAAGTGAGGTGTTGTATGAGTGGGAGGGTGATGTAGAAAGGATATAATTTTACCGTTAGTTATACGTGGCAACAATTAAAAATGCATTTTTGATAATTTTTCATCCTTGATTGAGTTGAGAGTTGAACCCATGACTTGGTTTGTAGTTATCCCATATGCTGACGACACTACCACGAGAGCAGCTAGCGAGCAACATGCAAACGTGGCATATAAACAACAACAATATCTCTTGACTCACGCTTCATGAACTCTATTTTTAGTCATTTTTTATGTTTAAAAAATGAATCTCTTTAAGTGAAACTGTGTAATACGAAGAACTTTAAAGCCATAGTAAATGTAGACTTTATTTCGAAGAAGTACATTTTAAATATATTAAACTGTAAGCTACCAAATGCATCTCATCACAATCAAATGCCCTTTTATTTTCGTATTGTTTGCCGTTCTAAAGGGAACCAAGGCAAAAACAAACGCTCACACGCGAGCACAAGTGCACAGAAATCGATTCCTTGCTGAATCTCGTTGCCATTCTCATTTACCGTAAATGGAAACGAACGCTCGTTAAGCGAACGAGACACACACACACACAACGTTTCCTCGCAGTTCCTTTCCTGGTTCACATCTCTTTCTCTCTCTCTCGGTGTGTAAAATCTAGCATCCTCGTAAAAACAAAACAAACGGCTCGAAGACGCAAAAAAAAAACAAACGGAAACAAACGGATAGCATCGTCACTATCGCGATGGTAAGACAGCAGACAGTAAAGTCACAACATCCATTGTGCAGTGTCGGTGTGCGTCGGTCGACGGAATCGAAGAAACACCCGAAAGCAATGTGTAAAGGCAATTCATTACTGGCATTTTTCACTGCTACTGATTTTCCACCAGTTTCCTGCACCCCACCAACCGGCCGGCGTTGTGGTGCCATCGTATTTCATTTCTTCTATCGTGCCGCTGCTTTAACAAGCGCTACGAAACGATTGACACCGAAATGGGGATTTTATTCGTGTTCGCCGTTGAGATTTGTTCACGGCACGGTGGGAGTGTGAGCGAGTGCGACACTACAGTTTAGAACAGTGTTCACTTCACTTTTCTTTTCAACCGCCAGCCTCGTTGGTACCTTGGTGGGGTGATTGATTAGCGGCAGTTAATTCATAATTTATTTGCAAAAATCCAAAAACCCTCCCGTGACGAACGTGTGGGAATAAATTTGCTATCAATCAATGCTGCCCGGTCTGTGTGCTTGTCGGTTGCGGCTAAGAGTGTGCACTGTGAGGAACACCGCTTAAGAGAGTGCATGTTTATCACAGTTTATGTTGTTTTAAAAATCAGCTCACCTAGCGGGGCTAGGTTGCTCAGCTTACAAAGGTTGGTTGAGATGATATTTGTCAAAACCTCTGCTCTTGATTCGATACATGCGGAAGGAGACGACATTTTTTATGCTGGACATAGGTTCATGTCTCAATGTTAAACCTCCATACAAGTAGACTAAATTTGTACTGATCTCATACCGATTTTTGACAGTTTTGATCAATCAATGCTTTACAATATGGTTAGCAACATAAAAGGTCTCTCAAATAAGTTCGTCTGAGAACGTTAAAAACGAGTGTGAATTAATTGATCCTATATGTATAAAAACTAGAGTTGTGTACACTGAGTAAGAATGAAAGAGTGAGTTTAATAACGCAAGTGAAAGTATGGTTTAAAATCCGCACGAAGAGTTTATTCTACTCTTTTAACTTAATCATTCTTTATACTTACTCACTCACCCTCTGTGCCGACTTTTAACTCACTCTTTTCGGTTTCTAGTCATTCACTCACACTTTTCGGTTTTAACTCACTCTTTTCTTTTAAAATTACCCTTTTCTAATACGGAACGAG
>KZ062383.1:74536-88604 GCA_002091835.1 Anopheles maculatus
GAAAGAGTGAGTTGAAACTGAAAAGAGTAATTATTATATGAAAAGAGTGAGTTGAAACCGAAAAGAGTAATTATTAAATGACAAGAGTGAGTGAGCGAGTATAAACCGAAAAGAGTGAGTTAGAAGCCGGAACAGATAGAGAGTGAGTGAGTGAGTGAGTGAGTAAGTATATACCGAAAAGAGCACAAAGAGTGATTATAAACAGGTTTTTAAATTTTTTTTAGAAAATCATGTTTTAATGAATCTTTAAAGAGTGATTTAAAGATTTAAATAGTTATAGTTACACTTTTACTCTTTTTTACACTTTTACTTTAAGAGTGAGTTTTTTCATTTCTATTAAAACCTTTATTTGTCTATCTAACCTATTCGTGTAAAGAAAATTCGTCCGTTGCATGGTATTGAAAAAATCCTAACACGCCTCAAGTCGCCGTCGAAGGTTCTCGCTAGCTCAGATATGTCGTACAGAACAAGATGATTATTGCTAGACCTGGAAACGTTCATTGGCAAATTATTTAAGGGACAAACGCTCTTCATCTTCGTTAACAATGTTATTCATGTGAAACGTTTCGATACCTGCTACCGTCTGTCCTACCCTGGGGCGCAGTTTTAATGAATTTTATGATGTGTTTGACCCTAATGTATCGTCAAACAATCACAGTAAAGTTTACCATGATATAAACCTAGAACAAACCGTGGAAGACATATTTTTCATACGTATGTAGCGTGACGTAGAATAGAATAAGACCACCTTTATGGCCAGCGAGTCGGGCTGGTGTTTGCAACAAAATTCAGTGGCAGTTTGCATCATTTCGTCACGAATTTATGCCTTCTAGACTATAACGACTGTTCTCATGAGTTCGGGAGTGCAGTTACACCGGTTTAGGAAGAATCCTACAGAGTTGCGATCTATAAAAAAGATCTTTCGTATCACTCTGCCCGTTGGTGAGCTTTACAATCATATAGTGGAGTCTTGCAATCAGCTCGTGGAGTAAATTTGCAGCTCGGCTGTGAAAAACTTGTTAGAAAATTTGTTAAAAGCACACATTGCAACATTCTAATTGCATGCAAGATTCAATTATATGATTGCAAAATTTCACTATCAATTTAAAACATTCCACTGAGTGATTAAAAAAAATCCATTATATGAAACAAAACCCTGTTCATGTAAGTATTGATAAAGTAGCCCGTATTCTTGACAAATGCTGTATTTATTAATGCAACTTAATGTTTAAAAAATCAAATCTTAGGAAAAATATGTATTCAAAAATATTATAATATTAAATAGTAATATTGTTTTAACAGTCTTTTGGAAATGGAAATGATCGCTACTAAAAGAGTACCTCATTTTGCCAATCACTGTAGACTCATGTTTTCGTATGTTTGGTTGTGTTTCATGCGTGCTCTTATCTTATCTTTTAGAGCACATTGTTCACATGCGTCAGATGCTCCCGGATTAGTGTAGAATTTACTATTCTAATTGACGCCATCCCTCCCATCGGTTTTGAGGGGGGGGGGGGTTTGCGTGTGAATGTAGCGCAATCTCCCGGCCTTCGACAAAAAAACAAATCCCCGGTGAGAGGTTAATTTAATTAGATTTGCCTGATGTTTGGTGTCGGCCGATCGGCCCAGGCTGGTAGGTGCAACGCGGCACAATACGCTGAGATCGATCGTGTATGCTAATGAAACATACACCTTCGATGTTAGGCTGTTGCAAAAAAAAAAACACACACAGACAATTCAAGCAAAAAACACGCACGCATAGCAACGATCTTAAATCATTATTTCTCACCAACCCGACCTGTTGCGTGAACGGCGCTGTGCATGTGCGAAGCTGATGAATCGCTTGTTAACATGGGCGAAGCGAGCGCTGCTGCAACGGACAGCTTGATTCGGTTAGTGTGAAATCGAATTAACGTCACGCATCTCGGGGCTCACTCGCTCGGTATGGTGTGGTTACTCTTTTAAGGTGCCCAAATCATCGAGCCCAATCAATTAGTTCGCTCAGGGATTGACTGGTTACGACTAGTGTCGTAAATTCAATTCACCCAAAACGGTTGCCAGATAGGTGCATTCGGAAAAAGAGAGAAAAAGAAGGGTGTCTACTAAATAATACAAAAAAAACCACCCCGGAACAACACCCGCAAACATGAATATCGGTAAATAAAATTCCAACATCCTGGTAAGCTGTAATTGAATTTCTCTATTCGTAATAAACCACTCCTGCTGGGTTTTCGGGGGTCTCTCTCTCTCTCTCTCCCTATCTCCGATTTAGGGAGATGGGCTGGTGCTGTAACGCCCGTAAGGTATGCAACGACGGGTGCCATTTGCATGTCCCAAACCACTAAAACGACCACTAAAAACCCACACAGTGTTCGGCCCCGGTTCGGCTTCATAATAACAATATTTGTTAAATTTCCGCCCATCCAACCGAACTTCATCCTGTACTTCTCCACTCCACTTGAAAAAAAAACCCCCCCAACGCAACAAGCAAATGGTAGCAACCCTTGGGCAAACAAACAAAAAAATGTGGCTTCGCTTTAGCAGGTCCAGCCGGCCTTTCGCTGGACCAGAATCGATAAGGAAACTTATCGTCCCATTTACACCAACATCCGCAACGAGCAAGGGGTCACGCACTGAACGGGATATTACCATCATGATCCGTCCGGTGTTCTCCTTCCCGTGGGGCCAACAACAACGACAACAACACACAAAAAAAGGGTATCGAAAGGTTTGAACGACCGGACCCGATATTGGTGATCGTGGTGCATTATGGTGGTGATTTTTTTTTTTTCAACAATTCGAACCGGAAACTTTCGACAAAGAAATGAGCTGTTTCCGTAGATAATAGCGATACCGAGAATTGAAGATATTGCCGTTCAATCGGTTCGAGCGGGTCGGTAAATAAAAATATTTAGATTTAACTAGCTGCTTTAGCTCGGTTATCGCTCCGTAAGCTCCTGGGCGTGTGGAATAGAACCCTGCTTTTCTCAGACTTACTTTATATCTAAGAGTTAAGTTTAAGAGTCTTCACATTTGTAGCTTTAGCTGAAGTTGAAGTTGAAGTTGAAGAAAGAAATGGTTGATTTTTGATACCTAATGCACATGATATCTTATGGACAGAGTACAAGTACTCAGTGCTACATGTAAACAAAGTCAAGCTAACCAGTAAAGGCTGGCCAAGACAACCTAAGCTTGATTTTTCATAGTTTCCAACTGTGTTTACTGTGAAGTTAGAATGTCTTACAATGCATCGAAGATGACAATAAGGTTATTTGTGATTTTGGAATGACAACCGATGTCAACGAAATGCACCACGTCCGGGAATGCATGCCATAATCCGAAAACATAATAGTGTAGTAAGGTTTGGGCCAGATCTGTGTCAGCATCATAAACTGGACACAAAGCTAACGGAGTTGAATTTTCACCCAAGGAGATGAGTCCTACCGCTAAAAGTGCTTTAAACCCCTTGTCATATGTCAAGCCAATCAAAACGACTTTGAAAAAAAAAAATTAAACTTGGCAGTCTGTGCTGAAGCTAATGAGCTTCTTCGTATGTAGACTTACTGGAACTTCATCTTTGACTCTAAAATTTGGCGAGGTTTTGAGCTACCATTACTGGTTTTTCTGACTAAGATAGTCAATGGTGGTATCAAGAAGTATAGTAAACCATTCGATTACCTACCTGATTTAAGAGGTTGTTTAGTCAAGAAGAAGAACATCTTTAGATGGACAAAAACATAGAATAAGATAACTTTTATTTCTGAATTTCAAATCTTCTGGTTTCGGTATTTCGACTAGGTATAACTAGACATCGCTATAAACAATACGTGCCTCAATAGCGCTAAAAGCATAAGCTTCATGTCGTCTGTGACCAAGATGTAGTTAACCAATTGGGGAGCAACATTCAAGATAGCTCGCATGTCGAGGAGGACGAAATTACGGCTAGACTTGACTCTACTTGCTGTTTTGGTCTAGGAGATTGTATTCAGGACAGATTGTTACGATCCCATCCACATGCATATGAATTGGATATTATAGGCCAGCTCTGGACGATATTATAGGTCAATCCTGTGGGCTTACAAGCTAGTCCATCTACACACACACACACTGTCGTGTTAATAGTCAAGCCTCTCTTATGATATTCATTCTTAATTAGGTCTGATATTGCTAGCTTGCTATATAATTAGGTCTAATATTGATCTAACTCGGTATGTTCTGCATAGTACATGCAGCATTGAACCTCTCTTTGTTGGCAATTCTACCTACATAATCAGCCTTGTGTACGAGGAGACTTTGCGATAAATTTCATAGCCAGGCAGATATTGTTCAGTGTCCTGTAGAATTAATCTCGATAAATCAACCGCACTTCTTCTGCGGAACTTCATCTGCGGAACAAAGTAAGCTCGTGTTGTATAGGTGAAGAACAGTCATACCAAACGGTCCTAGCGTCATTTCAATCTAGCCCCCAAAAAAATATTCAAGACAATCGACTACTCGGAACTCTCCAATCAATTTTCTTGTTGGAATTTTCTTCCTTTGACAGTTGATTGGCGCCCATATTGTTGAACCAACAAGTTGCTTTGTGAGCAACAATTAGAACTATTCATCCATTTAATACTGAAAAGGCTAGCTTTGCACTGGACTGTGTTTAAGATCTACCAACAACAATGCCTCTCTAGGTTCTGGAGCAATTGGAAACAAATCCCAAATTTGCTCGACAACGAGGCCCATTTCTACATTTCGGATCATCATTAGAGTAGAGCAATAAACTCACAGATAAATCTTAAGGCTTTAATATAGAGAAAACTTCTTGGAGATCGTGGCACCTCATTTTTTGGCATCCTTCACATAAGATATGACGACCCCGGGCAGAATTCCATACCGGTTCGTTCGTGTTTGCAAGGAATTAAGGCAGGATCCTCCGGAAAACTAGGATTTCTACCAGTCCCGCAAAAGTCTTGACTGTGCTTAATGATGAGCGGTTATTTCTAGTTTTCCAAGTGTTTACTTTGGTAACCAAAACACCTTTTGTTTACATTTTAAAACAAGCAAAAGTGAAGCGTTGTTCCTGTATAACAGGTGCCCAAACCCAAACTTTCCAAACTGAACGACAGTGATAAGGAATTTCATTCGATCGTTTTGGCAAAGGATTAATGTCACAACGTACGCAACCCGGCCCGGGACGATTATGACGCTTCCCGTCCAGTGCTGCGACCGAAATCCGTAAATCGATGATCCGCGCGCATCACAACGCAATCAATCAAACCGTTCTTGCCGATGCATCATCATCGCTGGCATGACATTTGTGAATGTTTGGCGGACGGTGTCGCAAGACAAGTGCTTGCCGATCTGCCGTACCAACAGAACGTAAAGCAGACGACAAAAAAACAGCACACTACATCCAATGAACCCGGGCTTTGCGTTAATAAACGTGGCGTCCCGACGGAAGCTGGAGGTTGATTTGATTTCATACACCCCGGGCCCACGGGTCGAAAGTGTGTTCGGGGTTCGGAGGTAACGCGCACTCTGCCACCGCACCAACCGGTTCCTTTTTGCATTTACCACGCGTGAGAACAGAACCACACACACACACACACACACATCGGCAGAGAGACTGGAGGGCTTGGTTCGGTTGCCACAACATATATTTGCCTATCAAGCAATCGTTGCGCACCCACATGCGAGGCTTGTTTGCCTGCCAGTGTGCAGCCCTGGGAGTCCTGGGAGTGTACACACATCGGCAGAGAGACTGGAGGGCTTGGTTCGGTTGCCACAACATATATTTGCCTATCAAGCAATCGTTGCGCACCCACATGCGCGGCTTGTTTGCCTGCCAGTGTGCAGCCCTGGGAGTCCTGGGAGTGTCGTGGCGCTCTGTATCATAATGGTGACGGCCGGCCCAGCCTCGAAACGGAGATGAGCAAAAGGGATATGGATGTACCAGAGTGCTTGTGTATGTACGCACAAGTGTTGGTAAATGTATGTGTGTGTGAATGTGGTTGTTCCGGCTCCAAACTTCCTGTCCTATACGTGCGAGCACGCGTGCAAAACGTGTCACGCGAGAGCGAGAGGCGAGCAAGGTACAAGCAGCACAAGGGAAGGACGAAATTCTCCTGTCAGAATGGAATTTAATTGAAATTGATTCCGCAGGCGCTCCGTGGCCATGGCCATGGTGGCGTAGCACCAATCCTCTCGCCTAGCGCCGCCTCTCGTATCAAAACCTCGAGGGTGTTAGCTTTTGCGTCCTGTTTTCGGTGCGAGCGTTGGACGAAGGCCGGAGGATGGGCACCGGATGACAGAGGGAACGTGGAAGAATGCAGCAAACAGCGGCCCGGAATGGCATTCCTTCGAGCTCCCGGGCTATCGCCGAAGCCACCGATTCCATCCATCATCACGAAACGGCTTGAGCTCGCACACGCACACAGTGCTGGAGGTGTTCACTTTGTCTCACTAGCCTTTTGAGCCCGGGAGCCCTCGGGTGGAAGCTCTCAATACCATCGTTCAAAAGAGCATCCCATCCCCTGCCTCCACTTCCTGGGCTGTGACGCTGACAGGACTGAAGTGTACGCTGAAATATGCACTGCCGGCCGTGAGTTGGACGGAAGCGTAAGGAATCCTGCCGATCGTACCGATTAAGCATTCACAAGTGTCACGTCAACAACTATTTGTGGCCTTCCGTGCCTTACCGTATCTGTGCTGCTGCCCCGTTTATCGATCGGACACATCCCGGCGTCCAGCGTCGCTATCGACAGCTCAACCTCGTCTATCCGAGTGTCCTGCACCCGGGCAAGGTTGGCCCGATGTGATGGATTGCTTTCCTGTTAAGCTCATTACCTTCGGCCGTGTGAGCATCCGCCCCCCCCCCCCCCCCCCCCCCCCAAACACTGGAGTAACCAAGGCAGGATCCTCCGGAAAACTAGGATTTCTACCAGTCCCGCAAAAGTCTTGACTGTGCTTAATGATGAGCGGTTATTTCTAGTTTTCCAAGTGTTTACTTTGGTAACCAAAACACCTTTTGTTTACATTTTAAAACAAGCAAAAGTGAAGCGTTGTTCCTGTATAACAGGTGCCCAAACCCAAACTTTCCAAACTGAACGACAGTGATAAGGAATTTCATTCGATCGTTTTGGCAAAGGATTAATGTCACAACGTACGCAACCCGGCCCGGGACGATTATGACGCTTCCCGTCCAGTGCTGCGACCGAAATCCGTAAATCGATGATCCGCGCGCATCACAACGCAATCAATCAAACCGTTCTTGCCGATGCATCATCATCGCTGGCATGACATTTGTGAATGTTTGGCGGACGGTGTCGCAAGACAAGTGCTTGCCGATCTGCCGTACCAACAGAACGTAAAGCAGACGACAAAAAAACAGCACACTACATCCAATGAACCCGGGCTTTGCGTTAATAAACGTGGCGTCCCGACGGAAGCTGGAGGTTGATTTGATTTCATACACCCCGGGCCCACGGGTCGAAAGTGTGTTCGGGGTTCGGAGGTAACGCGCACTCTGCCACCGCACCAACCGGTTCCTTTTTGCATTTACCACGCGTGAGAACAGAACCACACACACACACACACACATCGGCAGAGAGACTGGAGGGCTTGGTTCGGTTGCCACAACATATATTTGCCTATCAAACAATCGTTGCGCACCCACATGCGCGGCTTGTTTGCCTGCCAGTGTGCAGCCCTGGGAGTCCTGGGAGTGTCGTGGCGCTCTGTATCATAATGGTGACGGCCGGCCCAGCCTCGAAACGGAGATGAGCAAAAGGGATATGGATGTACCAGAGTGCTTGTGTATGTACGCACAAGTGTTGGTAAATGTATGTGTGTGTGAATGTGGTTGTTCCGGCTCCAAACTTCCTGTCCTATACGTGCGAGCACGCGTGCAAAACGTGTCACGCGAGAGCGAGAGGCGAGCAAGGTACAAGCAGCACAAGGGAAGGACGAAATTCTCCTGTCAGAATGGAATTTAATTGAAATTGATTCCGCAGGCGCTCCGTGGCCATGGCCATGGTGGCGTAGCACCAATCCTCTCGCCTAGCGCCGCCTCTCGTATCAAAACCTCGAGGGTGTTAGCTTTTGCGTCCTGTTTTCGGTGCGAGCGTTGGACGAAGGCCGGAGGATGGGCACCGGATGACAGAGGGAACGTGGAAGAATGCAGCAAACAGCGGCCCGGAATGGCATTCCTTCGAGCTCCCGGGCTATCGCCGAAGCCACCGATTCCATCCATCATCACGAAACGGCTTGAGCTCGCACACGCACACAGTGCTGGAGGTGTTCACTTTGTCTCACTAGCCTTTTGAGCCCGGGAGCCCTCGGGTGGAAGCTCTCAATACCATCGTTCAAAAGAGCATCCCATCCCCTGCCTCCACTTCCTGGGCTGTGACGCTGACAGGACTGAAGTGTACGCTGAAATATGCACTGCCGGCCGTGAGTTGGACGGAAGCGTAAGGAATCCTGCCGATCGTACCGATTAAGCATTCACAAGTGTCACGTCAACAACTATTTGTGGCCTTCCGTGCCTTACCGTATCTGTGCTGCTGCCCCGTTTATCGATCGGACACATCCCGGCGTCCAGCGTCGCTATCGACAGTTTCATCCTCGTCCATCCGAGTGTCCTGCACCCGGCCAAGGTTGGCCCGATGTGATGGATTGCTTTCCTGTTAAGCTCATTACCTTCGGCCGTGTGAGCATCCGCCCCCCCCCCCCCCCCCCCCCCACCACCCCCGCACACAGCAGAGGCACCGAAATTGGAAGTCCTCGCAGCGCTTTCGACAGGTTTTTTGGATCAAAAAAAAAAAACTAAAATCGCGCCACTCGAGGAACAACCTCGGAAGGAAGTTCGTAGAATCAACAAGTTTCAGGTGTTGCGAGATTAACCCTCCTGGAAGCAACCTGGGTCCCGGATTAGGGCGTCAGCGTACTTCAACAATGCTGCGAGAGCCTGCGCAACTTCAAACTTGGAGAAAATGTGCATCCAAAAAACACGTTTATCGGCAAGTGATGCGCCAACACGCAAACAACCGTACGCGGCGGAGATACCTGGTGCGATTTCTGTAGCCGGCATCAAGGCTGCTTTGCCAAGGTTTTGCCGTGCGCGTCAATAAATATTAAATATTCCATTCTCCAAATTGGCTCCCCACAGGTGCCGTAAGGGTGCGGTGATGAGAAAAACTCCCATCTTCCCCGCTTCCAACCCCATCTCTCTTCTCCTCCACTCGCTCACAGCACAATAGCAGCTCCATTTCTAACGCCGGGAGGCACGCCGGTGATGTCCATTTTTATGTTACTATAATTATCATCAACTAGCCCATCAGTTGATTACAAACAAAACAAGCAAAAAGAAAACCTTCGCTTGACGCACTTTCCAGTGCGGGGTCCGGGCATCGAAATGTCAGTTAATTTTGTTTGAGTGCTCCCTGGAGGCGTCAAACGACTGCTGTTTCCCCTGCAACACCAACGCCCGTTCGTACATACACGCAACCCGGATAAATGTCGTGATGCATTTTCCGATCGCATTTCAAATCATTTCCGGGCCGCGAGCCATCCCCACGGCCCCCGACCCGACCGCTGCAGGGGCAAGTGAAAAATGAAATTAAATGAAAAACCCATTACCCGGCGACACCGATTGCGGGCCGTGGTGGGACCGCCATCTGCCGACGGCCATGCTGGAGGTTCGGGTGGTTTTCCACTGCACGACCCCTGTCCGTGGTGCGTACCTTAATTTGATTTTATTCAAACAAAAACACATTTCACTGAACTCGGCGCCCCTTCCCCGCCTACCCTCCTTTTCCCAGCGTCACCCCAGCGTCCCAGCGTCAAGCAAGAAGGTTGAGCGCTGGTTGGATAAATTTAGTTTCCTTCGATTTTGGTCGCTGCGGCCGACCGATGTGGTGGGGGGCCATAAACATTGGCGACCGCAACAGAAATAGCCGAGAAGTTTGGAGAGAAAAAAATATGGCGGCCAAATGAACATATTTCGTAATGGCTGTGTTGCAGCTCCCGCACCATTTTTGAAACCGAGGGCAACAACACTCCAGCAATTATGGATGGTGATAAACTTACACAAAAAAAGAAAAACACAAGCACCACATCTTTCCAGCTTCTTCACGTCTTCAAGCGCTACACACACGCACACGTGTAGATAGATTTCACAAACACCTGTTAGGGTATAGATTCACACCCACCCCAAATAGTTTGTATTCGCGGGTAATCGCCGAAACAGGCGGATCTCTCAGTGTAAGCCCATGTCCACTGTTGACAGGTTTCACCAAATTGGCGATCCATCCGGCGGGATGTATCCAGTGGGTGGGCAGGGTTCAGGTTTCCGGTTTTCCGAGTCGGCTAATCCTCGCAAATACAGTCGAGAGGGCGCTGCAAAAGGTGAACGCGCCTTAATCTAGCATAACCCTTGCTGTACTTTTTTTTTTTGCGACGCCTATTGTTGCAAAACCCTTCCGTTTACGAAGCATAGAGAAGCGGCAACAAAAAAACACACAAAGTCCTGTCAAAACAGGCGTCCGGAGCGCCGGAAATGGATCGCATCAATTTGTGGATGAGTGGTTCAGTGTAGAACAAACAAAGAACGCCAAAGCCAAAGGGAAGCGAAATATTGTAGGATTGTTAAAGGGGGTGGCTTGATCCGCTCGACCGGACGGCAGTATTATGGTGGCGGATATAGGATACCGATCCCAAATCAAACCTTGCTCAAAAATCGTTCACACCGTAAATCCTCGATAATCGCGCTCATAATCCCATTAAAAGTAGCCACCGGGAGGGAGCGAAAAAGCTCGGCGAAGTTACCGATCCTAAATTGTTTAACCGTGCTAAAAACTTCCAGCGGACCAGCCGTTTAACTCGGCCTTTAACTGAGGGACTGAATAGCTGGAAAGCAGGAGAAAAAGCCTCCCCTCCCAATTACCCGATCACATTAAATGACACGGTGTGAAGTGTGCGTTTGATTGCATTCCCGTCACGCCACGCACACGCGCCAGAGGATGCATCATAAATGTGGGCTGGCATCCCATCGATCACGTCCTGCCTGTCAGAATAGGCATTCTGACGGCTGACGCACCCCAACCGGTGGACAGATACGCCGTCAAACGTCGGCGTGTGCATGATTGAGCCGTTGTCCCTGTCCCGTTGCCAGCTAATCGTGGCGGGTCGTCTAGCTCCAACTGGTGCTTGTACATCCGGCGAATTACGGATGTCAGCGTTGTTGGTGATGACATCAACGCACGCACGCAACAAATTGGTTCAAAACGTACCATTATGTTGCACTGGTGCCGTGATGGAACCACCAAACAAGGGATGTGTATGAAGCATTGCTCCAAGTTCGGTGTCGGCCATCTTGTTTCTTTCTTTTTTCCGTTCAACTTTTGGGCCTCCGCACACACCGCCAAGGGACAATGCCACAGGTTGTAATTTCTCAAACATAAACCAAAAAAACAACTAAACACGCGCTCCAATACGCAACGTGTTGTTGAGCGCGAATGGTTGTTGAGGGCGTCCTGCCTGTTGTCGTTGTTTTTGGGGGTTTGATTTGTAGCCACGCATACACCCTCCTTCTCGTTCGCCCGACGAATCGACGAGGTTCATTAAAGGTGCCGTACCGGCAAGGTCCGGGTCTCGGTAAAAGCCGGAGGCGTTCGGGCATGATTTACACAGGTCTCGCCTGTTTCGAGCATTTTTATGAGGCCCCCGTTTACGAAATGGGCACCTTTATCGCGATGGTTGTATAGGCGTGCCGCACACACACACACACATATTTATGGCGGGTGTTCTCGCGCGCTCGAGAGCGCCGCCGGGTTTGAGAATCCGGATGCAAGTGAGTAAGCGAGCGAGTGAGGAAGATTTAAGGATATGGCTATGGGATTTACCCAAAAAACAGTGACGCCACTGTACGGAATGCTCACCGAGCTTCGTACCGTTAGACAGCTTCGGTGTAAAATATCTACTGTATGGTAATGTGCGTATGTTTATCAAGTTGCAAGTAAGGCACCTACGGGAAGTGTTGCTGCTGAGTGGGCCTCGAAGCAATGGGAGTCGTCCGGTTTGATAGAGTCGCCGATCGGTTGATTGATGCTGGTGTGATACACTTGCGACAACAATGACACCTTCGAAACCCTGCACCACGGCACCTGCCAATGCCCACATCATAATCACACGCGCGCGCGCATACACAAACACACACACACACACACTCTTTACATATCACTCACAGAGGGCACATTCTTTCAACCGCGCTAGCTATACATAGTGTATAGTGGAAAGGCAAATGTTGTGCTACGGTACCTGCAAGCTATAGGTAGAAAATTTGGAAGAGTTACTCTAGAATGTTCTGCAAAGCATGGCAACAGTATCTTAATGCACTAAGAGAGCCTATTAGATGCTACTGCTCACTCATCATTACCAGTTCTAACGAGTTTATCGGGAACAGACGATCGATTCTCGCTTCTTGAGCTGCTTGAGCGCACTTAATCCTGCTCCAAACTGACAAGTGGAGGCGTAGGTGTCTACCGAAAACCAACACCCAAAAACAAAACAGACAAGTCCAGCGGGCTTACTGTGTACGTCCGGTCCACTCCGAAGGGACCCAGCAGCAAACACGTTCGATGCGAGAACCAATGCTAATTAGGTTTTGAACGCAATCTCAACACCCCATTCCATCGTTTGATGATCGGTAACGGGGTAGGATAAGCTTCTGCAAAGCTGCTAACGAGGTCCGCCCGAACAGGATGGTATAAACCAGCGAACCTCACAGACTGCTACCGATATATCTGGCAAAGCTTGAGCATTCTGCTTTCGCTTCCAAAGTGTGTTTCTTTTTTTTTGTAAATCGGCTGTGCAAAATCTACCGAGTCGGGGGCAACTTCAAGGTGCGACCGGAGATCCAGACACGCACGCACACCCAAGATCCTTGCTGTGGCTAACTAATCCACACAAAGCTGTGCGTTGATTGATTGACCGGTATTGGATGGAGGTTGCGTGGACTCTACTAGGAGCCGTCCGGTTTGCGGCAGTTTTGCAAGCATACGGTGTGGCTCAAGAGCCTCAAGAGATTGTGGTGCGGTTTGTGTCGAACACTACACTTACAAGTTCCAAATGATCCTAAACTTCAAATGGACAACACGCAACACACACACACACAAAATACACGACCTCTCGGCGGTCCTCCTAAAAGCCGTCGAGAGACAACAAGTGCTACCGTAAAGCGCTTCACGGGTAGTGATTTGATTGATGAGGAAGTTGATTGACGAACTGGGTACACCCGAGAAAAAAAAAGGGAAAACAGATTTCCCGTACAACCGGAGGTGCGCGGTGCTGTGCATTAGTTTACCTTTTTTTCTTTATCTCTTGCTGTTCGTTGAGGGGCTTTTGATTCTCACTGTTTGCGTCTTTTGTCGTCCATTTTCAGTGCCGATGTTTGCTGGTGGCTTATCGTCCACATACCGGTTGAGGTTTGACACTGGTCACAATCGGTAACTAGCACCACTAGAGACACTCACACGCACACACACACACACTCACAAGCACACCTCTATTTACACGCAATATTCACACACAAACACTTGAAGACGTGATCGATGAATCCCGGACACCACCACTGTTACCACAGCTGCACTCACACGGTAACGAATACACTCTCGCCGCGATCGTCCTGCTCGATCGAAAGGTATGCGCGGTCCCCTGAAAGGTATGCAATACGCTCAAACACCGTTCGAAGCAAGGTAGCGCTCGACAAACAGCAGCCAAACTCCTGTTGCTACAGTGTTGTACATCGATTGGTATAAGACCACACTTTAAGACCTCCACACACACACACACACTCTTTCTCACTCTTCCACCCTCCTGTTCTTTTACGTTGGGAAAAGTCTTTCCCGAAACTTTTGGCCTGTGTTTTGCGTCGGCTTCTCGTGCCCTTTTTGTAGTGGGCCAAAGGCGCCTTCCAGACTTTGTTTTGTTGTTGCTTTCTTGCTTGGAGTGGCGTCGAGGAAGAATCCTAAGTTTCCCCCCCCCCCCCCCCCTCTTCCAGCTCCCCCCCACCCCCCCCTACCCC
>KZ062383.1:104979-125598 GCA_002091835.1 Anopheles maculatus
GCTAGTTGGCGTCCAAATCACCGATGCATACTCCAATGTCGAGCGCACCAAGGAGCAGTACAGTGCCTTCAAACACCCGAGGTCACGAAAATCAGAAGCTAAACGACGCAACATTCCTAGAGTTCTGTTCGATCTGGAGATCACGTCATCAATGTGGGTCGAGAACGTAAGCCTCGAGTCGGTCAGAATGCCCAAATCCTTAACACACGCAACACGGATTAACGAAGATCCACAGAGGGTATAATTAAACATCAGAGGGCTCAGGGAACGGGAAAAGGAGATGATTTGATACTTATTTTAACAGAGAAGAAGAGAATTGGACGAGCACCATGAGGTGAAAGCAAGGAGATAGTTTTGGAGAGAGACACAGTCGTTAGGAGATTTAATGGGAAGGAAAATTTTGATGTCGTCCGCACAGCAGAGAAAGTCATCAGGCGCGAGGATAGTGCAGAGGTCGTTAACGAAGAGCACAAACAGTAACGGGCTAAGCGCACTACCTTGAGGGACACCAGAACCAGGAGAAAAAGAATCGGATAGGACAGGACCTAACTTAACACGCATAGGTCTTTCCTTTAAAAATGAGGATAGCAGGTCAACAACGGATCGGCCAAAACCAAAGAGCTCTAATTTTGCCCGTAAAAGATCATGAGGGAGACGATCGAATGCCGCTTTGAAGTCCGTGTATACCGTGTCGACCTGACCTGAGCCACACTCGATAAAGGAGGAGACACGGGACGTAAAGGATATAAGGTTGGTTACAGTAGAGCGCTTGGGAGTAAAGCCGTTATTTTAGGCTTTATAGTCAGTGAAGCGATTATAAGAGTACTATTGCAACTCTGCCAGTTTCTCCAAAATTTGCACAAGGTGGCGATCTCGTCAGTGGGAGATTTTCCGTTTCATAATCCTATCAGACTATCTATTCGACAAATGAGACAGGTCGGTCAGACAAGAGGTATTCAATACCGTAATATCTCTATAATGGCGTTAAAATTTTATATTGAAGTGGTCTTATTGCCACGACCCTCGCTGTAGTTTTTCACAACGAGAGAAACACTTTTCCCAAGCATCGAGAGCAGCAGGCCAGCAGCAGCAGCATGCGGAGGAGTTTTCTGGGATGCCTTCAAACGTAACGCAACCGAGCGTAAATGTTTGATGTATCATTAGTCACCCGGCTCGGCAACATTGCGCCGCTTTCGGCAGCGCCTAGAGTTGCGGGGTCAATTTCGAGAACACGATAGCTCTGATCTCGGGGTTTAATTAATCGATTCAACCCGTCACCCGTCACCCGGCACAGCAACACCCTTTGCGGACCGGTATCGGTGTCGATAATTTGCCTACGCTGCAGGCGCTCCAGACGCCCTGGCAGGTTTGCATGTGGTGCGACGGTTGCGAGATGGATCCGCAAGGGGTTTGCGGAGGCGAAGGCTTCCTAGGGGAGAAGGAGCAAAAAGTGACCTAATGGCGTCACCAGTCCAGTCCCTTACTTCCCGCCCCGAAAACCCCAACCTCTCGCCCTGCCGTCCGAAAAAACTCCTTTTTCTGACCTGGGCGTACGTCTTGGCGCTGGCGAAGGCGCCGGGCGGATCTTATTTTGACGCCACATTATGACGCCACTTCGACACCCGATCGGTGTTTGCGTGGGGTTCCTTAGCCGAACCGGACCGGGGTGTTTGGAGCGCATCGCCCAAATCAAAGCCAAGCTGCCGAGCTGCCCCGTACCGGCGGACCCGACCGGAAACCGGCGCCGAACGGAAGCGCTGCGGTATGGTTTGTTTAAATTTGCCCTTCCCGACGTCCCGTTCACAGGCTCTGCAGGTTTGGTGGTGCGCCTTGGCAAACTTTGCGCCAAGGCATAGGCCTCGTACGGTGCGGGCCCTCTCGGTTGTTCGGCTGCGGCTTGCGATGATAGCGATGCCAGTGAAGAAGCCCGCCACAATCCTTTCTACCCGGTGTGGATGGGGATGGTCTCCACTTTCAACCTTTTTTTTTTTGCTACGCCCCATCTCCTACTCGCCAAAAACTCGTCTAACCACGCGAGCGTTCTCGGTCGGTCGTGATGTGTTCCTAATGATACGTGGGGAATGAAATATTCATGATTTATGTGTATCAACCAGTTAATTTAGTGCCCCATTCGCAGAAGATGTAGTGTGTGCGGCTGATGCCTCTGCCACTTGTCGAGAAACGGTTCCCGCAAGACAGCGTCTTAAAAAGCTGGTGCCCGACACACCACTAGTGGAAAGGTTTAGCGTGTAACGTGTGTTTGAGTGTGTGTGTGCGTTAGCCTGTCATTAGCTCTGACGCGTGAGAGGGTACTTCAACTTGCCCTAACCGGTTTCACGCGAGGCTGCCATCCATCAGCGGTACCTGTTTTGCAGGACCTCGGATGTCTCGGTGAGGCGATTACGGGATGATGATAGTTCAATGTTTCATCCAGACGTGGAGAGAGAGAGAGAGAGAGAGAGAGAGAAAGAGAGAGAGAGAGAGAGAGAGAGAGAGAGAGAGAGAGAGAGAGAAAGGGAAAAAGTTTTCCTTGGAGTATTGTGGCACACTGTTCAAGGAATTGCGATTAAGTGACGCGAAAATCTACGAAAATGATTAGACTTCCTAAATTCGCCTGCAGTACGTGATGAAGCGATGTCTAGGAGAGGCTGAGCACAGAGCACAAGAGTGCGGGTATGCGACAAAATCGATTCTAGGCACAAGGTTTGACACCTGGATTCAGAAGCGGGTAGGCCTGAGTAGGAACAATCACGAAGTTGTATAAGGAAAACGAACCTGGCAAAGAACCTCTGAACCTGTTCCACATGATTGGTGTGGACTATTGCTATGAGAGACCCTAGACTTAAACATTTTGATGCACAAGGGGTGTTAGAGCAAAGAATTCCGGGTACAGCCGAGCTAGACTCTAAGGTCCATTACCGAGAGATTTGTGTTATTGCAGATTTGTAGATATCTTTACCATCTTTAAGAGATGGTGATATGCATTTTTCGCTCACCTAGAACATATCCAAGAAGATCGTCGAGCGTGTAAGATATCATTCTCCTTCTTCTTCTTCTCTGGCACTACAACCTCTGTAGGTTTTGGCCTGCTAGCAATTGCTAGCTCTCTGTGACTTAGTTATACCCGTAGCTGGATAGTCAGTCTTGCGTACGGCGGTCCGTCGGGATTCGATCCTCGGTCCTGCTGTGTGAAGACCGGCGCCGCTATTGTATACACCATCGGGCCGCCCAATATCATTAGGCCATAGTTAATCACGTCAACATATTTCTACGTTCATTGCATTAGGATATTGGACCACTCTCGTTCTCGGACCTGAGTTGAATCGAAAGGATGCCCAAGGATGGCCAAGTACCCAGCATAATTATTGTATTCGGGGCGCATATTGAAGCACATATGTACAAGTCATTCGAAAGACCTATTCAAACTTCTAGTGTCCAGGTTTTCCTATTTAGCTCTACAACCGCAAGAGGTCTCGATCTGCTCTTTCTGGCTTTCTATGACTTAGGTTTAACCCGCAGCTGAAGAGTCAGTCTTGTATACGGAGAGACTAAGTATATAGTTATTAAAATAGATGATGTGTTGATAAAAGTGCTTAATGTGATGTATCCACCTCATTAGAGATAGGTTGGTGTTATCAATGGTTGTGGATTCCTGGACGTGACTTGGGTCCTAGCGGAAATTAAAATCAGGCAGTGAAGGAAGGTCATCGAGGTGTTAGATATGTAGATTATTGGAAAATCTTTTATCGAGAGCACTCAGCTATTAGAAGAGCAATGGTTTCGGCGAGAAACAAAATGGATGTGAAGTCGGGTATTTCGAATGAGTTCGAGAAAGTAGCGAAAGTAGTTCAAAAACCCTTTATACTCAAGAGATGTGGTGTCACCAATGTACCAATCTTGGTATCGATTTTTCGAGACTCGTTTCGTCCGGGTATGTATCCTGCGAGTTGGAAAACCTCGTGGTTGCTCCCGATACACAAAAAGGGAGACAAATCCAATGCTTCTCACAACCGCGGCATTACATCACTCTGCACCTGCGCTAAGGTCTTTGAGCTTCTTGTATATGAGCCTCTTTTTGCTACTGCCTTGAACTACCTCAGTACTGCCCAACACGGATTCGTTCCCAAGCGCTCTACCACCACGAACCTTGTTGAATTTGCTAGCCTTTGCTACAGGACCATTGACACTCGCTCCCAAGATGACGCGGTATACACGGACATCAAAGCAGCATTTGATAGTGTCCCTCACCCCCTGCTTCTCGCCAAGCTCCAGGTGCTCGGTACATCCGTTCAACCGCTGGCCTGGATGCGCTCTTACCTTGCTGGTCGATCATGCTGCGTGAAAATGGGACCCAACATGTCGCGTCGTATCACTGCTTCTTCAGGGGTGCCTCAAGGGAGCAACCTCGAACCGCTTCTCTTCGTCATTTGTATTAACGATGTAACTCGAGTGCTCCCTACAGGGAGCTATCTACTATTCGCAGACGATGTAAAGCTGTTCATGCCGATCCACAACCACTCTGACCAACTACGCCTTCAAGCTATTCTTTCCACGTTCCACGTCATGGTGTTCAAAGAATGGTCTTGACCTGTGCGTCGAAAAGTGTGCTATTATAACGTTTACAAGAAAGCGGTGCCCTTTAGTGTATGACTACTCCTTAAACGGTTCGTTCATTGATCGCAAAAGCTGTGTTTGGGACTTAGGAGTTCTCCTTGACGAAAAGTTGAGCTTCCACGACCAGCTCGAGCAACCAACTGATTGGCTTGCTAAAGCAACTAGCGCGTGATCTTACGGACCCAGTCTCCATCAAGATGCTTTACTGCTGCTTGGTTCGGTCGGTACTGTAGTATGCTTCTATTGTATGGTGGCCCTCTGCTGCTAGTCCCCTGGCCCGATCGGAATCCGTCCAACGCAAATTCACCCGGTTCGCTTTGCGCTTCTGGAGGGTCCAAATGGACTACGACACTTGCTGTGCACTAATAGGCATCGAGTCGCTGATTCAGGGATTTTTGGACGGCCGGCACGACTCCCCAACGCTACTCTCTGGGCTCAACATATACGTCCCACCGGGATTGCTTCGCATAAGGCCGTTGCTCGATGTAGAGGACCGTCGAACCCGATTCGGCGCCTCTGATTCCTTTCTCTGTATGTGCCGTGAGTTTAACGTCATCTGTGATCATCATCAACCAGACATGTCGCGTGCCGCGCTTTTGAATTGTATTCAAACTGTCCGTCCAGCTAACTATTAAGACTTATGTTATATTTGTAACGGTTTCAAGAGGGCCCTGGCTGGCCCGTTTAATTTTAAATGAATAATATTAATAAAAATCGCTAGAATCTTTAGTTAAAGTGTTGAACTAAACAATAACACAATTTCTCAATCAAATCTACAAAATATGGCTGCGTTTTCACTTCAAAAGTCGTTCAAAAGATCACACTTGTCTCTAAATAACTATTTGTTGGGCATCCCACACGGGACTTGAATGGCCTGCATCACAAACCAATAAACCCCGCGTCAAAACGCTGCCTCTTGACCTTTTGTTGTTTGATGCGGCGTTATTGTTTCACACCGAACCACCTTCTTCACGCCGAACTGGTCAAATCTTGACTTCAGACACCGGAGCACCGGTGCGCATTATTGTCGATAATTTCGTAATCCCGAGAACCCGTTTAAATATTGGCCCGCAAGCGTTTGCTGTACTTTACAAAGAAAACACCCACACACACACAAGCACATCTCATCCTTTGCGTGCGTGTGCGTGTGTGTGTGTTTTATCGTGTTTGTGAACATCCGGTCGCAATTGTGCTCCTTAGGTGGTGAAGTGTGAAAACATGTTTCGCTAACCGGCGTCCGGAGCATCCGTCGAGTGCGTTGACTTTTACCGTGCCATTGTGCATACGGTGAGTTTGCAATTGGCTTAAATTACTACACGTCTCGTCGCTCCCCGTCTTTCACTCACACAGAGGCGCAACACACACCAGCAACGACAGCAACGGCTCCCACAAACGTCGGTGACCTTTCGGAAGCGTTCGGTGTACGGCACGTTGCCTACCTTACAGGCGCAATTCGTAACCGCCCAGCCAAACAATACCGAACGGAACGATAAAAACGAAAGGCTGAGCTGCCGGGTCGGTTTTTGTTTTGTGTTTTTCGACGGGGGCAGCTTTGCATGTGTAATGTGCTTAATTTTCACACTTTTCCGTGCTGGTGAAAATGCATTTTCCGAACCTTAACCGCAAGCTTGCTTGGATGGACGCCAAAATCAATCACGTTGCTGTCCTTACACACACATAGAGACGCTTGTTTATACGCAAGTCAAGCGTTTTTCTCCCCGGACACAATCTTGCGCTCAACACTCAACAAGATACACACTCGGCAGACACACGCCTTAATGATGAAACGGCAAAAGAACTAAAGGCGCAACTACAGCAGCACCAGGACGGGAATTTGAACGAAATTGATGCAGCGTTATTTTCGCACGGATAGCGTTAATGATGGTTCGGTCAAGTGTGAGCAACGCACAGCGTCAGTTGGATTAGCTAGAAAGCAATCGCCATTTAAAACTAAGAACTTTTCTTTAACTCACCATCAAACCTGCTACAAAAGGAAACCGGCTTCATCCATCGCACAGTGTGTGGTATGGCGCGTAAGTAAATGTTGTTGTTTTTTTTGTCTTGCTTTTCCTCGCTCGCTGCCGGGTAACTGCTGGCACGGCGGATATGTAGCACAGCAGAGCGCAAAAACACAACACTGCAGGAACGTGCGCACCCATACAGCGAGGGGTAGCGTGTTGCGAGAGTTGGCGGACGCGCGCGCGCTTCAAACTAATGAGAAGTGACGTGTGCAAATGCGATTGCATAATAAACAGGCGTGTGCGCCGCGTACAGTGCACGGCGGGTCACCTACCATCCAGGCGCCGTCACCCAGCGGGCCCAGTGGGACCACGGTCGCAATGATCCCTGTCATAAGATAATCACAGTTCATTGTGTATTCCAGTGCAAATTGCGCTCCCGTAATCCCGCTTCCCGACCCATCCTTTATTTGTTCACATTTTCACGACCTGGTTCAACCGTTCCTTCTGTGTGAGCTTTGCTTTCAAAAAAAAAAAATGGAATGGGTTTTAGTGGGTGCAAGAAAATTCAAATCAAAGCAACCGGGAGTAAAAACACACACACCTCCTGTTCATGCGGAACAAATATGTTTAATTTTGGGCGCTAGATTTAGTTTGGTGGTTTTTCACTTTCGGGTCGGGCGTAATGCATTTAATAAGCTTTGTGTGGTGGAATGAGAAGCACCGAAAAAAAAAACACCGACAACGAACGGTTCAAATAAAATGCAACCGCCGAGCACCACTAACCAAATCAAAATGTGGAAGCGGATCGTAAAAGACAGATTTAACCTACCTGTTGGTGTGCAGCTATCTGTGCCACGTGCCGTTGAATCGTACAGTGAGGGACACAACTTTAAGATTATGTTATTTTTATCTTCTTTTAGTACTACTATCTGTAGGTTGAAGTAGAGCAAAGATATAATCATATATCCTTGATCCTATTAAGAGAAAGATACACTTTGAAAGGATTCTTCCAGGACAAAATTCGTGGATACTGTGATACTAGACTTTAAAAATTCTGAGATTAGTAGTCTATAATCTGTACCAACCTATGGTACATCATGCGGCAGTACGGTTTCCCTGCGAAGCTGGTACGGCTGTTGAGGGCTACAATGGACGGTGTGCAGTGCAAGGTGAGAGTGTCGAACATGCTGTCGGAATCGTACGAATCTCACAGGAGACTGAGGCAAAAGGACGGACTCTCCTGTTTACTGTTCAACATCGCTCTGGAAGGTGTCATGCGAAGTGCGGGCTTCGACATCCGGGGCACGATTTTCTCTCCAACTCCTTGGCTTCGCGGATGACATCGATATCATTGAGCGAACATCTGCGGCGGACTGAAACGCGGGGCCGATAGGATTGGATTGAGGATCAATGTGACGAGACAAAATACCTGCTTGCCGGAGGCTCTGACCGTGATAGAGCACGACTCGGAAGCAGAGTATTAGTTGACGGCGACGATCTGGAGGTAGTAGAGGAGTTTCGCTACCTTGACACGATCGTATCTTCGGATAAGCGAAGCAACGAAATCCGAAGGCGCATTGTTCAGGGGAATCGTGCCTACTATGGGCTCCACAAACTCCTGCGATCCAGAAGACTAAAACAAAGCACGAAATGCGCTATATATCGCTCACTGATACGGCCGGTAGTCCTCTACGGGCATGAGTCCTGGACTATGCTGACGGAGGACGCCAATGCATCTTTGGCGGTGTGTGCGAGCAGGGCGTGTGGAGAAGGAGAATGAACCACGAGCTAGCTGAGCTGTTTGACGATGCAGACATCCTGACGGTCGTCAAAGCCGAAAAGATACGCTGGTGATGCACGTGATGAGGATGCCGGGCTCATGCCCTGCCAGGAAGGTGCTCGTCAGCGACCCGTTCGGCACGAGGCGTAGAGGAGCCCAGCGAGCTCGTTGGCTGGATCAAGTGGAGTCAGACCTCAAGGATATCGGATGCAGACGAGGGTGGAGGAATGCAGCCATGGACCGAGTTTCCTGGAAACGAATTGGACGCCAGGCCCTGTCTACTAGACGTGCTCCGTAGGAGCAGGTCAGCAAAGAAGAAAAAGTCTATAATCTGTACTGATAACTGATCCAATTGATCGTGACGTTTAAGCCTAACCTCTTATGCTCTTAGAGTCTGCACTGCTCCATCCATTATGGAAATTCTGTTCTATGTATATACTAGAGACAATTTTGGGTTTAACATCTTTAGAACGAACATCTTTAGGTCACAAGGCTAAAGCTGAGACGATCAATCGATAGCTTGTATACCGTTTCATCTACTCAATTTTAAGCTAAAGTATGCTTTGTTGAATACGTATGAGTCAAATTGTAACATCACCGCACTAGATCAACAGAAAATGCTAGGTTCTGAACCATACAATGGAAGTGCTGAATCACTCAATCGGAATATCCATGTGGAACTTTGCATCGACTCCATGTGGAATTTTGCATTCAGTGAAGGGAAAATTTCAACTCAGTGGTGAAATCCTTCTGATTAAAACTCTTGCTCAAAAACAACTCTAAGGACAGGAATATCTGCTAAGGACAAAGTACGTGCGTAACAAACAGAAACGGACAAGCGGTCTTGCAGATATGAAGACCGGAAGCCAATGTCTTGGTTTGTGATATTCCAATAACTTTTGCACTGATGTTCAGTTTTAATTAACACAACACTTTATTGATCACTTAGCTATTATCGAGTAACGAACGTCCAGCAACACATGCTGTCCGAACTGGACAACTGATCCGTGGTTGAGTAACGGTCGTCCAGCAACTCTTACTGTCCGAACGAGACTGGACGGTGTTTTTTTAATTTATAATCTTTTTCAAGGACTGATCGTGAGAATAACTTAAAGGAAATTTCCATTCTTGTACAGGATCCTTTTGTTTATCTTAATTCTGATTGATCCAAAAGGTGGAAAATTCCTATTGCCATTGGATATAATTGTTTGCTCTAATTCTGATTGGTTGTTGGCGATGGCTCGTGTAAGGTGTTAGTTTTCTATCTAGACATTCTTTTGGATTTGATGGATATTAAGTCTTGTTCTTTCTTGGCCTAACGACCTCCTAGGTCATGTCTACCATTTCTGGCTTACTAGACTTATTGTTACTGCATAGTTGGATAGTCAGTCCTTACTATTGGGGAACGGTCCAGATGAGACTTGAACCGCGGTCCTGCCATGTGAAGACTGGTGCCGCTGTCGCATCTACCACCGGGCCGTTCCCTTAGATATTAAGTCTGTGCGTGAATAATCATGATTCGACCATCATTGTACATGTTTCCTGGATTCTGACCTTGAGCAACAAACGTGTCTCAACTCGTCTGTGTACCTCAAATAGAACTGTGAACTAATCGTGACTTATTCGATGTGTGTTTATGATTTCGCAACGTGACGTATTGTTTTATGTATGACTTGTGTGCAAATTAATAATGCAGTTCTAAATGTTCTTACTTAAAAAAATACATCAGAATGCTTAAGTATTACGAAACGAATATTAGGACAGCCTTATTGTTATGCCCGTCACTATACAATACGTTGGCTCGCGTCGCTGCAACCAGCTGTCTTTTGGCACCGTGCCAAACATTCCTTTTGTTGGTGTCCTTACACGGCACATTATAAAAGCGGGATAAAAATGTGCGATTTTAACAGGGCGCGTGAAAACATGTCCACCAGAAGCTCTCTTTTACTTCTTTGCAAATGGTGGCGATGGTCCTGCCCAAGGACCGGGACCGTGGAGCATTGAAGATTAATGGAGCCCGAACCGAGCGGCCGCCGAGCAATCAGAGACGGCTCAAGCGGACCCCGCGGATGAAGCTTAGGGCAAAAGGCCGGACCACAGGGTCCCACGGTAAAGCCGCCATTTGCATACACACACACACACGTCCTCACCTACCACGGTACCAAAGAAAACGTTTGGTGAGTGTGTGAAAGCGACAGCAAAAAAAGCCCCAAGGCAGACACTTCGGCTAAGCGGCGCTAGGAAAAATGCTACCTAAGCCCACCCGGAGTGCTACGAAAAAAAAATGGAACTCCTGTTCCTTCTCCCACTATAGCTCCGCTTCCCTCCACCGCAACAAGCAAAGACCCGCCCCGTGTGAAGTACATCGATGTGGTTCAGCCGATATGTTTTCCACGGTGCTAATCCCGGTGCTACGGTGGGGCTACCGTATTAGCTAATTATGTGCTTATGCTCGGCAAACAGTGCACAGGACCGAAAGGACCCGTCCCCGATGGACGGTGGCATAATTTTTCCACACACACACACACACACACATACACACACACGTACACGCAGGAAAAGCGTCGGTGGAAATATGTTCTAATTCCGGTGGTGTATGTCGCGCGCGCTATCGACTGCCTTTTCTCCTAATTGAGCGCGATCTGCTACGCCATTTTCTGTGCGTGTGTGTGTGTGTGTGTGTGTGTGTGTGTTTTTTTCCTTTTAGAACCACGCACGCCGCACGTGAAGAAGCATAATTGCGGGACCATTTGTGAAATCTATTTGCTTTTTGTCGGCGATGTGATTTTGGTAAGGGAGGTTATTTTTTGTTGTTGCTCCTCTTCTTTTGCTCGGAATCGGCACAATTCTAATTCCCACCTTCATTCTGGTGGTGAATTGTTTGCTGATTTGCTGTAGTTGTTTCGGTGTGTGTGTGAGTGTGTATGTGTATGTGAAAAAAGCGTTAAAGTGGAATAGAAAGAGCGACACACACGCACACGCATCCTCTCCCCCATTTTCATCCTACAATCGTGACCGCTTTGTCCTGGCTCACATAACCAGTGAGATAAATTCATTTCACGCACTCACACACACACACACTGACGCTATGCTTTGACGTTTTTGTTTCCCCCGTAGTGTTGGTTTGTTTTTATTTGATTAGTTCCGGCACAGAAACCAGTGTACGTCGACTGTTTTGATGCTTCGTTATGATAGTATTTGGTTTTCTTTCGGGCTAACTAGAGTACTGCTTGGCTGGGACGCTGTTTATGAAAGAACTAGCACGTTTGGTGAATGATTATTCATATTAGTCAAACACAGGGTGATAGAAGTGGGTAAACAATACTACTTAATCTCAAAGTAGCTCTTACATTGGAGTATCCCAAACAGCCAAGGTACAAGGTAATTGAATACTAAAGCTGCTTAAAACTGCTTGAAGAAACATCGAACTGGTCTTGAGACTAGTCCAAAAGAATGTGGAACTTGACAGAACTTTGAGGCTTTAAAAGACTTGGCTTGCATACTTGCATTTGGAACTCTGCACAACGTTAGAGGCTTGTGTTACAAACGATGCTTGGTCCTCAACGGGAACCGAACAGAATGACTTGGTTTAAAGAAGGACGCCAAAAATAAAACAATTTAGAATCAGACATCAAGAACTAGACAACATACTGCTCATTCGAGGTTTATTTTCCATTTGATCAGATATATTTATGATAACAAATATCCTTATTTTAAGTGTTCCCAACTAGTGTTATTAGTTGAACCTTAAATGTTCAATTGTAATCAGAAGTTGAAGGCCTCTAATACTTGGAATCTGTTGACGAGACTAGAAGCGGAGAACAAGCGACAGAGAGCGTGTATATGAGGAAAATTCTCATGGTTTTTGGGGCGCCGGGGACAACCCAGCTTGCTTCTCGGAAGATCTTTCGCTGTCGCTATGTACGAATATTTGTGTCGATATAACCAGAGACGGTTTAGTCAAGGACTCCGCTGTCCAAGAGGCCTCGTCGAAGGGTCTAGGGTATATCACGATCACACTCACAGACTCTTCATGCTCACTAATTCAGTCAATTGTTTGCATTGGTCCTCATGAGCATACTATTATGGTGGATCGTTCAACTACGATGAAGTTTGTGTTCTCGGCCTACTAGACCACTGTCTGTGATGAACAATTGTAAGGCTACCGCTTGATCGCGTTCCACACAGCCTATTAATGGCAAAGCTCAAAAAGATTGAAGTGTTGTGATTGGAGTCTTTTAGTTGGAGACGTTAGTATTCTCTTCATGAGTGATATAAGTTTTTCCCCATTTCTCTTATTTGCAGGTGACCTCAATATCTTCGAGTCTCCTCTACTTCTGGCTGAAGCATCCTAGACTCTTTCTATACTTGGTATTCAATTAATGTCCTATCCTTGTATCCGGAATGATGTTCAATAATGTTCATTTTCTATTCATATACCGCAATCCGTCTTCAGATCTCTCTTTATCAATTTATATATCATTCAAGAACCTAACTAAGGCGTTATGTTAATCACCAATAGAGATCTTCAACAGTGCATCCTTTGCATATTCTCTGTTGGAGTATGCGTTGACTTCTGGAACTTATGTCTTCTTCTTCTTCTCTGGCACTACAACCTCTGTAGGTCTTGGCCTGCTAGCAATTGCTAGCTCTCTGTGACTTAGTTATACCCGTAGCTGGATAGTTAGTCTTGCATACGGGGAGGCGCGGTCCGCCGGGATTCGAGCCCCGGTCCTGCCGTGTGAAGACCGGCGCCGTTATCGTATACACCACCGGGCCGCCCCGGAACTTATGTCTACTGCTTGGATTACAGTAGCATCGTAACCGTATATTTCGTCAATCGTTGCCTAATCTTGAGCTTCGATACGCCTGAATTCAGGACTAATACTAACACCGACACTCCTGATTTGTTATCCTCACCTTTACATGCCCTCCGGACTGTTTCTCATGTAGTGTGGCTGGCACATACATTTCCGTTGCAGTATTGTCTATCGTCAAACGGGTGTTGCGTTGCTACTTTAATCTCGTGTTGTGCCCGAGCAAACCGAGGACAGTGGAATATCACGTGCTAGACATCCTGAACGACGTGTGCACATGCCATGCCTACGACTAACCCAAGACGTGATGTCCGGGATCAGCCTCCTCGTCTTCAATCCACACGATCACTGCTGTTCTGCTCCAGCTGTCCACTCTTGTTGCCAACGCCTCATAGTCTCCTCGCGTTGCCAGCTCCGTATGTCTGGTGCTTTACCTCCCCTCACTGCCTTTTCGTCTTGGCAGCGGATATCCTCCTCTATGAAAAGGACTAGCGTGATGGTCTAGCTACTCGTAGCACTCCTGTGTCATCTGGATTGTTGTAAGATGAGTGTCCCTCTCTAGAAGCGTCCGTCCCCACGCAATGCTATTCCCAACGTTAACCAGGGATCTATCCTTCTGCTGCTTTTAGGACCACACTTGCTCGGCATCAGAGCGGTCTTCAAATGTCTTCGTGAAGCGAGATGCCTTGCTGCAAACCTTCTCCAGGCAGAGCACAACCCCAAGGTACTTGAGGGACTTCGTAGTTGGCCTATCTGCGGGATGTGATGGGTGCAGTAGATCATGTAGCCGGTCTTTTGATGGGCTAGCTGCAGACCCACTCCACCCATCCAACGCTCGGTCGTCTCCAGGTTCCATGTAGCAAGGTCACTGATGTCCCGTGTGTCCCTTCCTAGGAGCAAACCCCTATAATGTCCAACCGCGTCCCGAATCATTAGGAACGCCTAGAAGTATGCAATGACACCAAACTGCTGGGGTCTTTTGATCATTTTAAGCGTTAATTATAAGAAAATAAAGCAAGAAAATTCTTTATTTCAACCAAAATAAATGTTATACAGGTTCAATCTTTAAAATAAATTCACTACCATTCGGCTCGCGTTCTTCTTCCATAACTACCCAAGAAACAATTCCTATGCCTTTTACTCTCAATCATGTTTTATTAGAGTTTTATCATGGGTGTACTAAATATAAATAGTTTTGTTATGACTTTTTTTGATGCCTAACAGTTTTTATGTTTTCATAATCTCTAAAACGTTTTGAAGAGGACTGAAAGAGTTTTCCTTAAGACTAAAATGTATGTCAAATGAAATGCAAACTTAAAAGCGCTATTAAGATTGTATTATGTCGCATTTCATCAATAAAATTTTCATGGCAGGAGTTTCTACTCCTGCGCAAGTGAATAAATAGAACACAAACCAATTCTAAAATACACCGCATCGAAAGCAGAAACAGATCCATCAAAGACATTTTAAAGTAAATGAATAAGCGAGTAGAATACAGTTGTTTTCGTTCTCTCTCGCTTTATCCAAAGTATCAACGTCTTGATATGGTTTTAAGAAACGATTTTAACAGCATTCTGTAGACTGGATCCTTTTAGTCTTAACAGAGCTGTGTCATAGTTTTATTACAGTATTCAAAAGAGGCAGAATGACGTTTCTCGCTAGGGAAGTCTAGAAAAGGTTTTAAGAAACGGTCTTAACACGGTCTCTCTCTAGAATGGGCCCTTTTAGTCTCAACAGAGTTTTATTATTGTTTTATTAGAGCATTCAAGCAATATTAGACTTAAAATTAGTCTTAATGAAATAACACTAACAGCATTGCAACAACTATGATAAAACTTAAAATGTTTCTTGGGTAGGTTCCACTCACATCTGAATCCATGTTCGTTTCCAACTACCCTTACCAAGCCACCGTCACATGAAAGAAAACCAACCTAGGTTCGCAAAACGTGTGAGCAATATTACACATTTATCAGCGCTGATTAAGGACGGCAAGAAGCTACCCGGTCGGGCAATGTGTGTGTTGGCGACTTCGGCAACACTTTTCTGCACGAACTACCGGTGTTGTTGTTGCTGTTGTTGTTTTTCCTTGCGTAAAGAAAAGTGTGTGCCCAAGAAAAAAACCCCTCGCAACCATAGTACGCACTGGTACTACACCTTGTCCTATTGGGAGGGGGTTTTCTTGTGCGCTAGCCAGCGAAAATGCGATACTCGCTTCCGTACGTTCCGTTAAGAGTAATGTTTCTTCTTCCAACAGTGCTAGGTTGTGGCACACTTTTGCCTACTCCCCCACGCCGAGTTTTCTTTGGCTTAGAGTGGAGGTAACTTTTTTTTTCGCCCTGCTTTCCCTTGAGATGGTACGCGTTTGTCTGTCTGTACTGTGCCCGAATGGGTTTTCCTTGCTTGCAGTTTCCCTGCTTTTTTGCCGTTTCGGTCGGTCGCGTTCGAGGATATTGTAGGTCAATCTTCCTGCTGGATGCTGTCTTGCGCTTGCACTGCCACAAGGAACAAGCGAGAGAGAGGGAGAGATACCGAGAGTGAACAAGAAAATCCAGGAGGGCAAAAAAAAAATGGAGCAAAAAGAAAGTACGCGCTCGGTAAAGTTTTCCGAATGAACTTATGATCTGATCCCTCTTGGGGTTGCTAGGTGGTGAAGAGATCGAATAGGTAGGGACGGTTCGGGAAGTTGGAAAAAAAGGCACACACACACACACAAACACAAAGAAAATCGAATCGGATCACGACAACGATACGGATGATGATGAAAATTGAGATGAGTTATGGGCGGCGGAAATGCTGAAGTTTTTCGCCTTTCGCCCTCGCGATAAATTGCATCCGTCAACAAGGCATTTCGTTCGCGATATGTTAACACAGCGGAGGAAGGAGGAATGAAGGAAAAAGGAGGGGAAAGGGGGGACTTTCCGGAAAACGGATCAGGGGCAAAAGTTGGTAGCTTCTTTTGCACCGCTTGAAAGCACTTCGTGTACAATTTTCATCTGCAGTTTTGCGATTAATATTTGCGTGCACGGTGCACGACGCACATTCCACAGCGCATTACGCCACCATACGGGGCTAATCGTATTATCCACCGAAATCGAAACCTGGCGGACAGGGCGACCGAATCATTCCAATCGACCCCGGGATGCACTCGGGCAAGCGGTAAACAATTTGCCCAAAACGCGGTACATGAATGCACTGCATTAGCCTAATTCAGCATTCTGGCTGCAGCGTTGCAGCGAGCTTTCGGGCGTTTTTTTTTTCTCGTCCGAATCGATTTGCATGCTAGAAGAAATTTGAAAGGGCAGCAATACACGGTCCAGCCATATCGAAAGCGCGCCTTTCCATTTCGTGTTTCCTGGTTATTTTTTATTTTTGCGAAGCAAGTTTTTCCTTGTTTTTGGGGCGCTCGCTCGCTCTCTCGTTTCATCGCACGCAACCGAATGTACACGCATCCATAATCGTATTATTGCAATCGAATAAACATGAGCGGCAGCTAAATACGCACAGCCAACCCACATTCATCGACAAAGCGCACCGAACACGGCCGCGTTTCGTATTTCGCGGCGTGTTCATTTGGAATGGTTTTTGGGGCTAACCTAGCATGTCGGTTTTTTTTTCTGTTGCCTCATTTTGCCTGACTTCAACTGGCTCATTTTCGGGCTGACATGGATAATCACGCAGATTAGCAGTACGTTCTGTAGCCAGCAGAATTATTACTCAGTACGCGCGAAAATCGGGCTAGATTATTGCGCACTAGCTGTCGGGCGTGGAATGGGAATTTAGTTTCGTTTTTTAAGCTTTCCGGCTCAATGAGTTTTAATGAGGTGAGATCTGTGCATTGGAAAGTTTGATCGCTTGATAGTAGAGGGGGGGAAAAAGGTTAACATAAAATGTAATGAAATACCAAACAAAATATCGAAATGTTGTGATCTTTTTAAGTATTCAGATAGTGATGCTTATAATCACGTCCGCTTAAAAACTTTAATCTTTCAGCCAATGTTCGATAATCAATCAGGAGTCTAACCAAAACTGGAAAAATCTCATCCTTCTGACAAACTCAACGCGTCGCAAAATTGTGACTGGTTTTGGAGCAATAATTATACTTAAATTTATAATTAATAGCTGCACAAAGCTAGTTAACATCGTAAAATGTACTGAAAGGAAATATAAATTTGAGCTAATTAAATAAAAATGGGTAAAAGACTCGATAAGGCCCGCTCTGGAGGAAATTTGTTCGTCATTATACGAAAAACGCCAAAATGTATGCAAAGCGCAGTACATGTGCACTATGGGTGTGGAGTATCTTCTGGAAGATCACAAAAAGATGGCGGAATGGACAGAAAAAAAGGATAAATTTGGAATTTAAATAACCTCTCCCTGAGCGCGAAAATATCTTTTGTTGGCGGAGGGTCAACTACTCTTTTCAGTCGAGCAACGGATAAACAATTCGGCCAAAATACTGTCCCTTTGGATTCGGTACATATTTGTAGGAAACATTGTCCCAGACATATACGATAGGTATCATTAGGAAATTGCCGAACATTTTGCAGGGCAAATCGCTAGTTTTAATGCATATTTGAGCTTATTTAATGTGTTCTTTTGTCTTAAGGAAGTGTTTTAAGCAATAATAGACATTGCATTTATTGGTAAGAGACCCTCATGATGAGATCTTTGTTTAATGGCGAAGAGTCAGCGAAGACTGAAAAGATGCAGTTTTGCAACGGATGAAAATCTGGCTAATATACTGCCCCTTAGATTCGGTACAGATTCGTAGGAAACATGGTCCCGGGCATATACGATAGGTACCATTAGAAAATTGCCAAACATTTGGCAGGGAAAGTTCAAATGCATATTTGGATTTAATGTTCATATTGTATTTGATCTCTAGGAAGTGCTTTGAGCAATAATAGACATTGCATTGATTTAATAAATTTTGTCCACATGTAAAATACAATGTGCCTTTTACCGCGTGTCCCTTAACTCGTCCCACGAGTTATACCGATTTCGGATATTTAACTTATCCTAATATATTTTTTAAACGCCTTGAAGTAGTTCTATTCAAATGTCGTTAAAAACGCGTATATTCTCTCGGTTCGGCGGTTCACACAGTACTGATTCATCTCGGCTGCCCGGATTCACTTCGTCCTAGTCCTATTTTGATTTCTTGCCCAAATATGGTCATGTGTCTGATCTCCTTGACGTGCCATTTTCCTCATTACCATATTTGTGCATGTCTTAATTGCTTCTCTTAAGACACTCCTACTTTTTTACTAATGCCTAACGAACCGGCTAGTCGGCTTCGTGTACTTACACACTTAAACATAGGCCGAACACGCAGCCGGTACAGCGCCATCTGACGGGCAGTAGCGAGCGAAAGCTTTCTTTCTGTGAGTAAGCGAAATCGTTCCCTATAAACATTTCTTACGCGGGTCGAACCCGTCGACTATTGTTGACAGTGCCACAAAATTGACAGCTAAAAGTGCTGCACACAAATAATTCAAGGGAGATCTTCTTCTCCTTCTTCTCTGGCTCTACAACCTCGTAACCTCTTGGCCTGCTATTTCTAGCTTTCTATGACTTGGTTTTACCCGTAGATGGATAGCCAGTCCTGCGTACGGGGAGGCGGTCCGCCGGGGTTCGAACCCCGGTCCTGCCGTGTGAAGACCGGCATCGTTATCGTATACACCACCGGGCCACCCCATTCAAGGGGGATGGCCACCGTAAATAATATAATTTATTAAAAAGAATTTAAATTAAAACCATAAATTGGCGAAAAGAGAAAGACTCAAAATTAGAAAGTAAAGAACAGATAAATTATGATCGAAAAATTGTGTTTCTTTTGGTTTTTAGGAGACTAATTGAGCTCAAAAGTAGGATTTTGCGTTTTTTAGGTGATTCGAAGATTGAAGGATAACAATGAATCAGTTTAAGTGCTGGACTTTTGTTAGACGGAAAATCTTTCACGTAATCACTTTCAGGTATGATACTTTGGTACTGCTCTCGCTTTCAAGATACTATTCTTTGGACAAATGTTAAACATATTACGATCGAAAGACTTTTTCTAATAATTGTTCAGAGCAAAGCATGCCAAAAACGCAGTGTTAATAAATCTCCAGTAAAGAATTCCCCTAAAAAAAGAAAAATTGCTGCTTTAATTTTAAACTAACCCGAATAACCCTGTATGCTTCGCCAATTGCATAACTATCAGGCGCTTTCTCTGTGCGAAAAGAAATAGAGCTTTTGTGTACTTTTATTTACCCCTCCCTACCAGTCACAAAAGATGTGTTAACGGGGTTTAATCGTAATTCATTTTTCCTGCCCCTCTTATCAACTCCCTCCCCGCTTCCTTCCGGCCATTCTTGCTCACGCTGTCCAACCGGAAACGATCGAACCAATTGATTGCTCTCATCGCTTACAGTCATGGTCCGTACTGTAGCGTGGCTGTAGACAGGTCAATCGAAGTTTCGTTTTGCTCCTTGCCGCCCGTTATCGTATTGTCCTGGCGTACAAACCAATTCATATGAAACATTTTCCACCAGCTGCCAGGGTTGCGGGCGCGATTTCCCACAGTTACCCGAATAACCCCGAACTGCTTGTATCTGCTCGGAAATGTAGTAACAGTTCCCTGTACAGTTTTCGTTGCTGTTGCATCTTGCTGTTGATTGCCTTTCTCGATCGAGTGAGAAATGGCTGCCATCATTACACCACAGTGCTGTGATTGCGTCCTATACGCCTGTGTGTGTGTGTTGGTTTTTGTTTTAGACCGCCGATTTTCTGGCCCATTGACTGAAGCCCACGGAGAAAGGGAAAAGTGTACACCAATCCATTCCATCGCTCGTAAGAAAATTCTGTTTCAACGCAACCACAAGGAATCAAACCATCGGGATCGATTGCATACTTCACTGAGCTGGGGGAACGATGCATGGGACGTTTCAGCGAAGGTATTGTGGTATTGCGGTACCTTACGTCCGGCCGGTATCCGGTACCGGTATCCGGCAAAGGGCGGATTAAATTAATCTATCACATTTGTTCCATCCCACAACGCCAGAAACCCCGAAAAGCATCTCCGGTCCCGGGGAAAAACCGGCCAGCTTTCAGCACACACATACACACACACACACACACCCGCACACGCATCCATCGTGCCCATCGTTTCCGGGCAAACTGTCAACCGGATAATGGCATCTGATCAATCACCGGCGGAATTTAGCGAACCGGAACCCGGGGTTTGGTGACGTCCATTGCGTACCGGTGGTCAACCGTGGTGTACCGTGTTCGAGGGATTCAAATGTGTACGTGTGTGTGTGTGTATATCCGCTTTTCCGCCTTCTTGGGATCTCTCCCTGATGGTGCAGGATACTGCTTTCCGCTTCTCTGGTGTTTCGAATTTGCTATAAATGCAAATAAAACTGGTGCTTTGGTGTGTCTTACTCGTGTATTGTATATTAGA
>KZ062383.1:141033-154048 GCA_002091835.1 Anopheles maculatus
GGGGCGGCCCGGTGGTGTATACGATAGCGGCGCCGGTCTTCACACGGCAGGACCGGGGTTCGAATCCCGGCGGACCGCCTCCCCGTACGCAGGACTGACTATCCAGCTACGGGTATAACTAAGTCACAGAGAGCTAGCAATTGCTAGCAGGCCAAGACCCAGACCTACAGAGGTTGTAGTGCCAGAGAAGAAGAAGAAGAAGAAGAAGAAAGTACTTTAAGCAATAATAGAAATTGTATTTATTTAATAAATTTTGACCGCATGAAAAAACACCGTGCAACAAAATTGACAGATTACAGTGCTGCACACAAATAATTCTAGGGGGGGCCTTCTCGAGTCTTTTACCGCCATTTTGGTTCTACTGACATAAACAGAGAGAAAACGTGAATAACAAAGTTTTTCAATGTTTATCATGCAATATTTACCTTGTTATGGTACAATAACGCAAGAAATGACACTTTTGTCAACAAACGAAACCTTTTACAACTTACTATAAAAACTTGCAGAGGAATTAATCCAAGAAAGTGTGAAGTTACACTTGTTTTGTCCAGTGCAAAATAGACCTAGTCAGCAAAACACTACCGGTGAACTGTCAGTTGACATTTGACAGCTGCAATAATCATGTAGTAAACATCTAGACTCCTGAACCTTCAACTTCAGTAACTTGCTCCATCTCGAATTGAAAAAAAAGAGGTTTACTGATGCTTTTTATGATTGCTCGAATTGAGTTGCACATGTTGTGTCCAATACTGTAAACGACATGTGCTGCGCTTTGCATACTGTTGGGCGTTTATCACATAGAGATTGTCATCTGCTTTTCAACTCTTTTAACCATCAAAATAATCGCTTCCGACATTACTATTTGCAAGAGTTAAAATTAAAACTTTATTCCCTGTTTTATCTCCCAATACGTAAATAGCATTCGGAAACGAAAAACTATACTGTCCGACACTGTCGCCCACTAACGGCAAGCTGTCAATAAATGGGAACAGTATGCCCCTCCAGCCGTTGCGCCGGCTGATTGATTGACCGTTAAAGGCAAAAGTGCGGCTGTAGCGTCACATTGCCGCCCACATTGCATAACGTCCGGGGACGGGGTGACAAACGTAGCTCACAATCGTCGGAAGTGGCCATCCAATTTCTCTAATGATCACATTTCCCTTACGCTTCTTCTGGTCTTTTTCCCCCCTCGACGCTTTCAACGTGTGTGAGAGAGCGAGACGGGAAACATCTTTCTTGCCTGGGTGTCTCGAAGTTCTGACGATTCGGCAGACAGTGGCCAGATACAATTTCGGAAGAGTAAGGAAAACCCGTCTCGTCTACGGCACGCATTCAGTGGTCCCGGTAAGACGTTAAGACAACGGCTCATCACTAGCGGCAGAATGTGTATTTACGAGTGTGTACGTGTGTGTAGATGTGTGTGTGTGAGTGTGAGTACGTGTAGGTACAATTTGTATGGGTGTTTGGGGCGACTACTCCATTACTAAAACGACCGAATCCGATCGACGGCAAAGCGATTCTGCTCGCCTGTTTTCTTTTTTGTTTGTTGGTAAATGCACACGCACACACCCACACACACAACACATACAATCGGGGATGAAACGCTCACAACCCTTATCCACTTACGGTCAAACAATGGCACCTAATTGGAACCGGATGTCCACCGAAAAGTTCAGGATCTACGAACCGGAGAAGCAAACTAAGCAACACCAACCCGGCAAAAGGAAAAGGCAACCCGGGAGGAAAATTGGCCTGCCCAAAAATGGCTACCGCCCCGGAGCGGCATCCTTGTCGCGACCATTAAGGCAGACTCATCCCGATAGCTCATGTTTATTTATCGATGCCTGTATCATAATCCGGCACCGTGCGCCATACCCCCCCAAACGGTTCCCCATCCCTGTTCGATGATGGACTGCAGTTGGAGTTTGCTTTTCCGTCCGCACGAAGGTGTAAGGTTGTGTTGGTGAGAATATCGAAACGTCAACGCGCTGACAATGGCGGTACGGATGGTCCGGACCAGATTGGATTCTTCGTTACGGGGTTTAATCTTGTTTATGGCCATGCAGCATGCGGTACCGATACGATGTGCGCGAGTGTTTGTTGTTGTTTCTTGGTTATTTTTATTCGATTGTCCTGTGTCGCCGTGTCTCGCTGGTTGCATGAGAAGTCGTAATTTCCATATTCAATTGCCTTTCTTCCGGCGTGCTCGGTAATCGGTGAATTACTTCCGAAAGATTGGCCACACATTGGGCTTCGAAGCCGGTCGCCGAAGAGCACGTCGTTGCTTTATGGGGTGCTTCTTGTGCTTCCTGGTAACCATACGTGTGTGTGTATGTGTGTGTGTGTGCGGAACATTAACCTGCATTCTTGATGGTGGTTTAACCTTAAGGCAGAACAACCTCAAGGACACTGTGATTGGAAACTAAGCATCGAGTTGACTGGCAACACAGTAAGGTTTGATGACCCCGTTTTTGACGTTCGCTCGCGTCAAACTGCCAGTGAAGAGGAGTGGCGGCTGAAAAATTTAAAATACCAATATGCTCCAAGGAAACTAAAACTTTTTTTTTAATAAATGAGCTTTAATGTCTATAATAAGAAAAACATTTAAAATTTAATTTTTAATAAGAGAAATGTTTCGATGGAGGCGCCCAGTACTTGACGGCAAGAAGCGTTATTTATTTAACGGTCGCAGTACTACTCCACAGGATGTGTGTAAACACCAGAGCTTATGCAAAGCAGATTTTAGTAGGCGATTTGTTTAGAAAATGTTTCCATAGCTAGCTTGATATCATCTATCCCATATACAAGAAGGGCAGCAATTACAAGGGTATTGCGGTGTTAACTCCCGTCTGCAGTATTTTCATCTTGTGGCTGCAAAATCGACTTAGAAAGATAGTTTAGACATTATCAAAGAATATTTCACAACGGGCAGTCAATCACTCTTCTAGATCTTCACCATTCGGTATCTCCTGAAGAAGATGGCAGAGATAGCAGTGCCTGGGTAAAGCTTTACGATCCATAAAGCTCTTTTAGCAACATCAATAAGCTTACCAAGCTTTCAAGACGAACAAAGACCAACATCATAATCAGCTAATGATGAATGGAGAACGTTCAGGACCTGCTCTGACATTTAATTCAAAGAAGGTCCTGATATGCGTTAATGACATTAGTTTACAGCTATGCTATGTAGTAGAAACTTACCAAAGGATGGAGAAGGCGGTACTAAACATCGTTGTAGATATAAACGAGACCAGACCTTAAATATGGCACTGCTAACTGATCTTTGTGGTTGATGTACAGATAGGTGATAGTAACTATGAAATTGTCCATAACTTCACCAGGGGTCCAAGAGTCAGGATCATCAACAACATAGATATTGAGATAATGAGGTAGCTTCTCCACTCAAGATATCTGTTGCGACGGACACAGCTGGGACTTACAGCTGCGTTCGGGAAAAAGATCCTCTAAAGAAAAGCTCTAAAATCTTTTCTGTAGCTTAACGAGCCAGGCTCTGGTGTCTATCAGTAGACAAGTTTAAAGGGAAGGAAATTTAAAGGTCATAACAATGAGTGACAATGAGGACACCATCGATGGGTAGCGCAACATTAACTATATGTATCCTGAACTTGAACTTCATAAGTTGGTTCTTGAAGATAGAAATTGAATCAAGACCAGCTACGATTCCTTAAGCCAAGTTCTTCCAGTGAGAATACTGTCAAATGATGCCTTAAAATCAGTATAACAACGAGAGGATAGACGAGTTCCATCCACCGACTAGTTCTAGACCACCCAGTGACGGGATGTTGCAAAGACCTACCAACTGACAACTGGCTCGGGTTCGTTAACGTGCTTGAGCTGTCACTGAGGAACTACACAGTTTATTAAGTCACTCAACTTTCTACACTCCCCTCAGAACGCAGCAAAAAACCATGAAGCACCAAGATTCCGTAGAAAGCAGAAGACACCCGGGTAAGACAGCAAACTGCACGCAAAACAGTCGCGTTCGCGTTGTCGTGGTGCTTCTGACAGTTGCGAGCGAAACTGTCAATCGCGCCGTACTAACTGCCACAACTCGACTGAACCTTCCCCCCCCCCCCCCCCCCCCCCGGGCTGGTGGCAACTTTTCATCCAAACGATTCAATAAAAATGCTAATGACACTTGGGAGCATGGCAGCCGTAAAGGGAACCGGACATGTCTTACCATGGGTACTCCCAGCTCCGAAAAGCTAATCCAATCCCGGTGCGCAACGGACAGCCGGGAAAGATTTTTGACCTTCCCGGTTTCACATTTTGTTATGCCACCGCAAAACCACACTACGACCTGTTTGTGTGTATGTGTGTGTGTGTGTGTGTGTGTGTGTGTGTGTGTGTGTGTGTGTGTGTGTGTGGTGTAGTTGTGTGCCTTGATTTATATTCACCGCGTGCCTGCCAACTCCGTACTTTACCCGTCACATCGCTAGCTCATCTTACGGTTCTACACACACACACACACACACACACTACAGAAACCAAACCAAATGGAGCGAATGCTGGCGGGCCTTCTCCGGAACGCCTGGTGGGTATGCAACACGATTACATCCTTCAGTGGGTAAAGCGCCACGGTATAAGTACACGTCTGCACTACACTGGACTTGAGTTGAATGTGCCGGACAGTGGGAGAACCGTTTCACTATTTCCAGTCCTCGGAAGCCTCGTTCCCGCTCGCCCCTTCGGGAGGTCAAGGTTGAAGCGAAATGAGTCGAAATACTCCGTCACCGCCGAAGGTGGAAAAATGGTACCGGCCAAAGAACATGAACCTGAAAATCTCTATTTTCATGGTTCAGTTTTCTCACCCGTTTATCCCCCACAACCACCCCCCATTATTTACGCTCCCCTGTACCTGCTGGTGTGTGCATGTTTTGTTCATCCGTTGCATGCCGTCCGAGGGCAGCGTATGTTGTTGCCTTCCATTTTGTTTTTGTTCCTTTACTGCTGTTTACTGCTCCCGCCTTACACCGTTCGTGGCGCGGGCGGTGTGTTTCGCATTTTACGCAGCTACCTGTGCATGACTCAGTTTGCACTCCCTGGTGGATTGTTGAGCAACCACCAAAGAGCCCGGTGGTTTTCCTGTTTCACGTAAGCATCACGTGGTCCACGTCTAGAAATCGCCTCCAGTCTCACATTTCACATTGTACACACCGAACGAGACGCCATTTTCCCAGCCAGTGTTCGGACAGAGAACGGTACGTCAAATGCTCGGATACATATTGTGGTGCAGGTAAGAGAAAAATCCTGACAACAACACACTCTACAACGGATTGTTCGCTACGTTTTTCCTCCCCACTAGAAAGTATTCCTTTAATTGGGGAAGACCTGCAGCACAAGCAAGATGCGTTCACTATTAGAGCAGAAGAAAAATGCTCGCAAGTACAACATTGATTGGAGCATATACTTAGTGAACTGGGTTTATTCTATTTTGACGAACCGTATTACAGTATTATTGAGATCACTCGATTTTGATGTACTGCGTTTCGGACACATTGCAATACGGTGTGATGTACGACATCAACACAATACAACATATACCACTTAAAGGCCATATATTGCAGGTCGTTTGTTTCTAGTGTATGTGTAGTAAGAACAGCTTGTTATTTATTTCTTACATCAACCGATGTTAACAGCGATCTTCGGGTAATATCATATTCTTTACGACGCTCCAGAGGGAGGACTGCGTCATGATGTTATACATTGTAACTGTAAGTTTTCGTTGGAGCCCAGTTTTCACGCTGAACGTGGGGGTGCAACGCACGATGATTGGACATGAACAGTGCGTTTTACAAACCTTTTAAAGATATCGATTAAGGAAACCTCCCAAGATCGTTCACATTCCACAAATTCTATCATCGAGTTAACCAGAACTCCCGTGCAGAGCACACGTACTCGTGGTAGGGTAGGATAAGCTACCGCCAGAAGAGCCTTTTCGCCTACCTCCAGATGACTTTTCAGTGTCCTCCTACCGAAGGGAAGTTTTGAGGAGCCATACTGTTTGATCGCGACGTTACTGTAAGGAAAATTATTCCAGCTAAAAACGATTATCCTGTACAGTCGATAATTGGCAGATTCTTGATTCGTTGAACTTATCGTCATTATCTGAATTCGTCGCCATCGTGATTGTTTTAGTATTCAGGTAATATTAGTAGTCCTCATATCCCGTTTTTGAATACCGGCACAAATCATCATGATGCAAGTTATTCTCCTCCACAACCCACTGGAATTCTGATACATGTAATAAAGTAGAGTCCACACTTTTAAAAGATAAATAGTGATTGTTAAGACCTCTAATCTACCTAACCTAACCAAATTTATCCCAAACCTCCTGATATACAGCGTGTCCCAAACCTCCTGATCCGAGTCTTGGCATAGCTTCTATTCAATTTCCCATGCAACATCGATTTTCTGCTATAATTTGATTCTGTTCCGAATTCTCATAACTTCAAAAGAATTTTCGAGTTCTTTGAAATTCTTGTCCGATTTTATCCCAAAGATAGTCAATTGGGCGGCCCGATGGTAGATGCGACAGCGGCGCCGGTCTTCACACGGCAGGACCGGGGTTCAAGTCTCATCTGGGCCGTTCCCCCATAGTGAGGACTGACTATCCAACTATGCGGTAACAATAAGTCTAGTAAGCTAGAAATGGCAGGCATGACCTAAGAGGTTGTTAGGTCAAGAAAGAAGAAGATGGTCAATTGGATATAAGTCTGGATTATGAAGTTGCTAGGGATCCAGAATATTGTAATACTTTTCCCCTCAATACTATAACTAATCCACCCCTCTATTTGACAGTTCCACGAAAAATCAAGTTTTGTTTTAGATAAGTGTACTATTAGCTATTTAAACTCCAATACGTTCATCAGATGATGTGTGATCATTGTTTCATGTTCGCCAGCAGACAAAACACGGCTCAGTTACGCCTGCCAAGTATCCAACCCGCATTACATTACAGGAACGCCTTAATTTATGCAATCGATAGAACACATTGCTCTTATGATGTGCTTTTTACTGGTGTTGAATTTCAATTGTAATTTTATGCACGGCTTGTGTGTGATGAAGGAATGAAGTACGGCGACAAGAGTACTCCAATTGGCAGATCCTAATGCATGCGAGAATGACGCTCCACGTGCTAAATCCATCTTATCTAGGCTGATCTATGTCTGGCACTCACACGCTCGACGCTTTACGAGCCTGCCTCTTACCGTACCGCACGTTAGCGACACCGATAATCTCCAGTCAAAATCATTACAATCATACTCCATCTGTGACTGCATTAGTGCAAAGCTCTTTTGAAGGGAGCTTTGTGTTTTTTGCTTTGTTTTGTGCGCAGCGAAGGTGTTGAAGAAACCGAATGACACACACACACATACCCACCCTTGTCTCTAATCTGACGAAATGACCGGATTATGTGTGTTTCGAGTGCCTGTCCGGCTAAAGGGGTTCCATGTGCGATGCTTTTAACTCGCTCCTGGTGCACAAACGTTCGTGGCTTTCGACCTTTTTTTTTGCTGTCCAGTTGCAAACAAAAGCGCTGGCCCCAATAATACCTCCCCCCACCTTACCCACCCACCCCTCTCACACCCCACTCTTTGCAGGGGGGCTTGAAAGATTACAATTTTCTTACATCATCCTTCAAAACCAACACCATCTCAGCACACAACCAGCCCCGAGTAGTTCGCTTGAGTCATCGGTTTCCAAGCGTGCGACTAGTTCTGGCGGGTTTGAGTGGGGAAAAAGCGGAGTTTCCGTCCACAAACCAACACGTACACATTACCCTTAAGCAACCGCGCACACACACACACACACGCACCGAAAAAACCACGGCTGAATGTGGCAGGCGCGTTCGGTCCGCGTTGCAAATAGCTTTATGGAAATAAGAAACTTTTTCGGAATTTCAATATTGGAATTCCATATTATTGAATGTCTTGCACACTTGCCCCTTCCGTCTCCACCTCCACCCTTCAACCCCATCAGAAAATGTAGTGGAGAAGGGGGAAGCAGTGAGGGTGGTGAAGCAGTGTTAGAAGTGGGACGTATCTGACTTCTCCCGCTGACAGCCAGTCTCGGCAATTCGGGGGCATGATGCTGACGGTAGGCGTAACACGGTTTGCCTACCATTCGGGCGCGTGCCGGAAGGTCAATAGTCAGTCCCGAAACTGTTCGGCACGTCGCCACCGGTATGTTTACTGGGCCGGATAGTCCACTGTGCCGAGCAGGCCGGGTCCCATACTCTCCATAATATGCTAAAAATAAAATTCATTTATGTATGTACGGTGCGTACCTACAAGCGGCCGTAGGGAACCAGCATGTAGTATGACAATTGGTAAAGATTTATAACATGTTCCTCAAAGTATGCAATCCGCTAAGAAAAATCGAATTTGGTAGGGTAGAATCGATGTACAAATGTTGGCAGGGGCAAAACGATTCGTTTGGAAGATTGAGCGCGTTGTTACAACAAACTTAAAGGCAACTTTTGATCGTGTGAACCTGTTGCTAGCCCAGCTTGCCCGATATGGATTCTTAGCACCTCTGGTAAATTGATTATAATCTGGTAGATGTTAAAATCTCTTTATCTTATTGATGCATAAGTAATAGCCTCGAAATAACTCTCAAGAAATGTTTGTCAGTACCATTCTTAAGAATAGTTAGTCTTGTAGTTCTCAGCTATATCAGCTCTGAGACACATCTGCTGCTGTGCTGTGTTTACAGTATCGTTTTGTGCGCAGCGAAGGTGTTGAAGAAACCGAATGACACACACACACATACCCACCCTTGTCTCTAATCTGACGAAATGACCGGATTATGTGTGTTTCGAGTGCCTGTCCGGCTAAAGGGGTTCCATGTGCGATGCTTTTAACTCGCTCCTGGTGCACAAACGTTCGTGGCTTTCGACTTTTTTTTTTTGCTGTCCAGTTGCAAACAAAAGCGCTGGCCCCAATAATACCTCCCCTCCCCCCCACCTTACCCACCCACCCCTCTCACAACACCACTCTGGGCAGGGGAGCTTGAAAGATTACAATTTTCTTACATCATCCTTCAAAACCAACACCATCTCAGCACACAACCAGCCCCGAGTAGTTCGCTTGAGTCATCGGTTTCCAAGCGTGCGACTAGTTCTGGCGGGTTTGAGTGGGGAAAAAGCGGAGTTTCCGTCCACAAACCAACACGTACACATTACCCTTAAGCAACCGCGCACACACACACACACACGCACCGAAAAAACCACGGCTGAATGTGGCAGGCGCGTTCGGTCCGCGTTGCAAATAGCTTTATGGAAATAAGAAACTTTTTCGGAATTTCAATATTGGAATTCCATATTATTGAATGTCTTGCACACTTGCCCCTTCCGTCTCCACCTCCACCCTTCAACCCCATCAGAAAATGTAGTGGAGAAGGGGGAAGCAGTGAGGGTGGTGAAGCAGTGTTAGAAGTGGGACGTATCTGACTTCTCCCGCTGACAGCCAGTCTCGGCAATTCGGGGGCATGATGCTGACGGTAGGCGTAACACGGTTTGCCTACCATTCGGGCGCGTGCCGGAAGGTCAATAGTCAGTCCCGAAACTGTTCGGCACGTCGCCACCGGTATGTTTACTGGGCCGGATAGTCCACTGTGCCGAGCAGGCCGGGTCCCATACTCTCCATAATATGCTAAAAATAAAATTCATTTATGTATGTACGGTGCGTACCTACAAGCGGCCGTAGGGAACCAGCATGTAGTATGACAATTGGTAAAGATTTATAACATGTTCCTCAAAGTATGCAATCCGCTAAGAAAAATCGAATTTGGTAGGGTAGAATCGATGTACAAATGTTGGCAGGGGCAAAACGATTCGTTTGGAAGATTGAGCGCGTTGTTACAACAAACTTAAAGGCAACTTTTGATCGTGTGAACCTGTTGCTAGCCCAGCTTGCCCGATATGGATTCTTAGCACCTCTGGTAAATTGATTATAATCTGGTAGATGTTAAAATCTCTTTATCTTATTGATGCATAAGTAATAGCCTCGAAATAACTCTCAAGAAATGTTTGTCAGTACCATTCTTAAGAATAGTTAGTCTTGTAGTTCTCAGCTATATCAGCTCTGAGACACATCTGCTGCTGTGCTGTGTTTACAGTATCGAATCGGAGGTCTCTATCAAACTCAACTCAGATTCATGTGAATGGAACAACCGGGCATGAAGTCAAGCTTTTTTGGAACTAATCCAACAACATATAGGAACTGTGCAAGACTTATCTGGAACTCAGCAGAGGTTTCCTCGCACACAAGACTATCCTTGTCATGTTAAAGGAAGCCAGTAATGGCAGGACAAGACCTCTCGAAGTTGTAGAACCAGAGAGGACGAAACAGAGGCTGACATCACCACTATACAGAGCAGAGTGCCTACAGACATAGGAGATAATGATTATTTAGGTAGATTTGACTGGTTGGTGTGCGTTTGAGAGGTCAAACATTCTTTGACTCTGGTGTATAACTGATGATCAAGGTTCAGAGCATCAGAAGTTGGCCTTTGATAGTCATGGATCGTTGGACTTTCTGTGAGGCTGCGTAAAGACTTGGTCAGTCTGATGTAGGTTTGTCTTGACCCAAAATTTGACAATTGAAATTTTGAAGTCTGTCACCTGCTACCAACTCTTATCAACAAACATATAGTCTTTAAAGTCCTGTATGTGAGAGTCAGGATTTAAGGAACCAAATTTAAGGTTTGCAGTAATTTTTATTCAACAAATAGGACGCAATCAACTGTCAAAGTTGATGTGACAACTAGAACAGCCTATTAGAACAACCTCCTTCAAAAATTCATTAGTCAATTGTTTTAACAATCCCTGGGGTCGGATAGACAGGATTCGAGGCCCCCTTGTTTCACGTATCTGGCATTTAGAGACGATCCTCCTACCAGCATGCCAGAAATTGCATACATTCTGGCGTTTACGACAATTCAGAAGATCTGTGGCGTAGCTCTTGCTACATTAACTGGCAACGTTTGCAAAACCCCATTGTTTTAATTTAAAAGAGGGTACAATTCTTGATAAGATTATCTAACATATATTCAACATGCCCACTATTTCACTGAGCATTATTGAAATAATTCCACCCAGAACAAAATAATAGAAAACATCCATTTTTATCCAATACATACTAGGCGATTAACAAACGTATCGTAGGTTGGCACGATTCAATAACATAGACGTTGAGCGAGTAGTAAAATTGATCCCTACCCTTCAACCGTAACTACAAGCGCCCAGTACCAACCCAAAAACAAACCCGACACGCAACCCAAAAGCTTACTTTAATCCCTCAACGAGCGGTAAACGAAAACGGGGTAAGCGGCACAATCAAATCCACTCCGTTAAGCGGTAAGCATTCGTACCGCGAGCAGAAGCAGAAAGCTTTTCCACAGTATGCCGGGTCAGCAGCAACGGAAACGCGAATAAAACAAAATACAAACATCTACTCCAGCCAAAACATAAAACGTGGAAAATTTGATTGCATGCACGCTCACGGACCCGGAACAGTGCCATCGGCCGATAGTGTACCGATTGTGTTTTTGCATCCTGCAGCACCCGATTAATGGTCCATTGCCCAACGACTCAAGTGCACTGCAAACAGTGCCGAACGTTCCCCGGTACGTTCCACACTGTGTGAGGTGCGCTACGTTATGGGTCCAAACAGCGGACCAAAACAACAACCCAACAAAAAAAAGCCAATGCCCTAACCACTCACCACCAACAGTGAACCACTCGGAAGTGGTGCGTTTTGTTGCGAGGAAATGCATCCATTTTGCAGTTTTGGGAGGTTTATATTTTGTTGGAGCAGAGTGAATGGTGGCAGTATCTAGCTGAAAGCATCGCACCACTTTTCGAGAGACGCTACAACCGGTCAATAATATCTGTTTCAGTTCGGAGTCGTATTGTTTTTTTTTCTCTTTCACTTTGCAAAACTTCAACACTCACATACAGGCGCAACGTTTATGATGATGTTGGGCGAGATGCACTCGGCATTAAATTGGGCGAACAAACATTACTCCGAGCGCGTTATGCACGGACGCGTTTACAGCTCATTAATCAACGGAGCTGCATGTTCTGGTGAGGGTGATGCAGTATTCCGACTAGCTTTGCAACACCAGCTACATCACATTAAAAGGTACTGCAGGCACTCTAGAGGGAGCATGTTATGAGTGGAACAAAACAAAGATTTTTTTATTATAGCATCTTAGCTAGTTTTCTAATTTTCTAAAGAAAAATTCTTCAAAAGATTTCATGGTACTGCTCTATTAGAAATTCATTTTTTTAGGCAACATGCACTAGTTCTCCTTAGACGTACGTTATTGGTCAAGACAATATCTTAAGTACAACGTTCTAAATCTAATCTAAATCAAAGTACCTATCTTCAATCGTTAGAGAAGGATATCGGCGACTCGTAGGTAGAATCTCTCGGAAACTATCTTTTGTAAGTTAAAGTCAAATCTAAGCATTCGCTGACGTATATCATGTCAAACATTTGGAGTCCTTCTGAAAAATAAAATTCGACAGCAATAGAGCAATATCTAGGAGCAACACTCTCATTAAGGTCCTACCAAGAGATTTAGCTACGACGCTAATTTTCTAAAGAAAAATTCTTCAAAAGATTTCATGGTACTGCTCTATTAGAAATTCATTTTTTTAGGCAACATGCACTAGTTCTCCTTAGACGTACGTTATTGGTCAAGACAATATCTTAAGTACAACGTTCTAAATCTAATCTAAATCAAAGTACCTATCTTCAGTCGTTAGAGAAGGATATCGGCGACTCGTAGGTAGAATCTCTCGGGGACTATCTTTTATAAGTTAAGTCAAATCTTAGCATACGCTGACGTATATCATGTCAAACATTTGGAGTCCTTCAAATCTGAAAAATAAAAATCGACAGCAATAGAGCAGTATCTAGGAACAACACTCCCATTGAATGCTCTCAAGATTAAGATCCTACCAAGAGATTTAGCTACGACG